>CAWUFW010000674.1:600000-875000 GCA_963921515.1 Calotriton arnoldi
TAGCAATGAGTTTGGTGGTTGCGCACGGCTTATCTGATTCTCGCTACAGTTTGCAGCCATTTTAGCATCCCTCACTATTTGTTGTTGTCTCCCTTTCAGTTCCCTTGGTTCGTTAGTTAGTGCATTTCTTTGTTTTACCCTTTTGGTTGTCTGTCGGTTAACCTCATATCTGTGTGTGTCCAGCAACATCCTGGGGACTTAGCTGGATTCCGTTTCAGCTCCAGGCTTCTCATAGCATCATCCACTGCTAGAGCCAGTAGCCTTGTTTCAGTTGTTACCTGTTTGTTACATCCAGCTGGTGTCTATATAGACATTTTGCCCTATGTCCTAAAGTTGGTCAAATCTACTTAATATTCATACCATAAAGGCAGAGCTATGCTGTCCATTGAAAGAGACGAAGTCTCTGAGCGCAAGATCCAGTCCTGTGTTTCTCTCTTTCTCCTTGTCCCTGTTTCTCCCTTGGTTGCTGTGCCTGGCAATACATATCACTCTGTTCACCAGTACAGCGGCTAAAGGGTGGTAAGGTTTTCAGCCCATCCTCGACCCTAAATCCTGACAAGAATAGAGGAAGTCAAAAAATAAAGAGTTAGGGGTGAGTTGCAAAAAGCAATTGAGTGGAGGGGTGAGGAAACAAAATAATGAATGAAGAAAGGGATAACAGAGACAAGGAGAGGTCTGGAGAAGAGGGCAAGGTGAAGAGAAGGAGGAAGGGAAGTAGGAGGAAAGAAGGGGTGTAGACAATTTGCAAGAAAAGGGTAGACACAGTTAGGGGGCATTCATGAAGTTCGTTATACTAAGAAAAGGTAGAAGGAGGAGAAGAGGAGGAAAGTGATTAGTTCAAATAGGGACACCAAAAAGGAAGACGCAATAGAAGGGGAAAGGGAGCAAACCCTGGCGGGAGAAAGTGAAGGACAGAGAAAGGAGATGTGGGCACAAATGTATTGGGATTCCCCCACCCCATCCCCATCAAAGTAAAAAAAAAACATGAAGGGTCGATGAAGAATCGGTGAAATAGAAAAAAAGACTTGGAGAAATAACACGAAAAGCAATTGCCGGCTTGGCTTAAATGATCTGGTCAATATCAATCATTTTGAAAAATTCAAAAGATTTGGTTCGTCAAAATGTTTAAGGGAACAGATTTTCATAAGTCCTGCTTCCATCAAAATGACATATATCTGTCTGGGTTGCTGCTTTCTGTAGTTTCATCCATTGCTCCAAATTGCACCATATATAGTTCACTGTATTTTCAGTTTAATCCTATTCTGCTTTCCCTAGGAAAATGTGACTGGGATTTTTAGGCAGTTTGAAATAGTTGTGTGCTTTTCAATTGAGGGTCAACCTTTCTGCAATACATGCCACACATTACAGTCTGTGAATGAGCTTCTTAAGTAAGGCAGTCAAAACTCCATGACGAAAGTCCAGTGTTGCCATGACTGGGGATTTGGCCAATTCCCTTAGATATGTTCAAAGTATTAATAAGGTTTTCTAGAGCAAAGTAGTTGGAAACTCATTTATTCTTTTTGACACCTATTTAATTTTCAAGGTGGGGGATGGATTGTGTAGGAGATAAAACATGTAAAGAAATTCCTACTTTTATCACATTTTGTGTTAGGGCTGCTGATCCGAGAGAGATGGTGGCAACACAAATAGAAATATTTTGTCTTTGCCACCACTCTGCAGAAGAATCTCATTTGGGTATCATTGAGCAAAGCTACCTATTCATACTTGATAGACTGAATAAATCAATGAATGAATACAAAGTCGGTATAGTTCAGACTATCACTCATAAGCTTATCCTGGTACTAGTTGAATAAAGAATTCAGGTAAAACCACCAAATTAAAAAAGCAAAATGTTTTACACAGCAGGAAAAAGGTAAGTTTTGAGCACCTTAAGAAAGGCTAGATGTTTATCAATGAACAAATTACAATAGGAAGGTCTTTCAAGTGTTTTGCTCGGATATATGAGAAGAAGCAGACATGAGACCAAACCCCTCTAAACAAAGGAAGTATCAGGAGACGAAGGGAAGAGGACATAAGAGAGGAGCTCTACCAAAATATCATGTTTTAACTATCACCCAACAAACACGTCATGTGCATAATATCAACTACCACAATAATATGAAGTACATTTAGATTAATGTAGATGCGCTAGTCTTAATTCTACATATAAGTACTGATATATGTATGGATTGAGCACCCATATTCCTTACGCCGCTTCTTTTCGCCTGCAAACAGGAGACTGCACCAATCGGTATGTTCCACAAAGTTTTTTATTTTATTTTCATTTCATTTCTTAAAAGTGCTCCGTGCTCATAGTGTCCGGCTGATGCATTTCAGCAAAAAGCAAGTCGGTGTTGGGCTCTTTTCCTTTGGTGGCAGAACCGCAGCAGGATCTCCATTCCTGGTCTTAGAGCCCGCCCTGCAGGATTGGGGGCCCCCGGTAAAGTGGAGGTTTTCTTGTGATATTAATTGGAGGGGGCATGATCCGCTCTCAAAAGCGCCAGCACGAAGGACTTCTGCAGCAATTTGGCAGCTTTTGATTGAGAAAGAGAGAGGAGAGTGATGTTTCATTTTCCTACGACATCGCATGACAAGCAATCATTGAAGAGATGCGGAGGAAACCGCACTGTGCAGTAACAGAACTTTACCAGTAAGCATCTGCAGATTTGTTATTAATGTACATGGACATTGGCTGTGATAACGCTATTTAGGCAGAATTGGGAGATGCGCCATGTCCTGCTGCGAACTCATAATACTGATGCATTCTGGGGTTTGTGGTTGTAAGATTAAGCCACATGACGACTTGGACTACATAAATATAATTGCACTCACCTGTGAACAAGGCTTAAGGCTGAAACGCGTAAGGATTTAAAGAGTGCATTTCTTCTCCGCATTTCATGACAAATAAAGTCAGCCTGTCAGCAAGTCGGTGTTGGGCTCTTTTCCTTTGGTGGCAGAACCGCAGTTTCCAGGATCTCCATTCCTGGTCTTAGAGCCCGCCCTGCAGGATTGGGGGCCCCCGGTAAAGTGGAGGTTTTCTTGTGATATTAATTGGAGGGGGCATGATCCGCTCTCAAAAGCGCCAGCACGAAGGACTTCCGCAGCAATTTGGCAGCTTTTGATTGAGAAAGGGAGAGGAGATTGATGTTTCATTTTCCTACGACATCGCATGACAAGCAATCATTGAAGAGATGCGGAGGAAACCGCACTGTGCAGTAACAGAACTTTACCAGTAAGCATCTGCAGATTTGTTATTAATGTACATGGACATTGGCTGTGATATCGCTATTTAGGTAGAATTGGGAGATGCGCCATGTCCTGCTGCGAACTCATAATACTGATGCATTCTGGGGTTTGTGGTTGTAAGATTAAGCCACATGACCACTTGGACTACATAAATATAATTGCACTCACCTGTGAACAAGGCTTAAGGCTGAAACGCGTAAGGATTTAAAGAGTGCATTTCTTCTCCGCATTTCATGACAAATAAAGTCAGCCTGTCAGCAAGTCGGTGTTGGGCTATTTTCCTTTGATGGCAGAACCGCAGTTTCTAGGATCTCCATTCCTGGTCTTAGAGCCCGCCCTGCAGGATTGGGGGCCCCCGGTAAAGTGGAGGTTTTCTTGTGATATATATATCCATTATCGTGGTTGGGGCGTTGGGGACTGGAGGGAAGCGTAAACATGGAGAAATCTACGGCGTGCACCTGCCACTACATGGCCCCCCCTCTACGATGCATATACAGCGCTCACATGGGCATAATTCAATGCTGCTGTCACCCGATTCTAACATGGTGGATGCTGGGAGCTGTAGGCTCACATATGACTACAGTTAACCCAATTGGAGCAGGATCAGCTGTTCTCCCGTGAATGGGAGTGCCGCAGTATTTACAGAGGAGGGAACCAGAGCAAACCATTTGAAAGGAGGCGTCTGAGGAAGGCTGTGAGCCGAAATGCATTACGCTGATTTTCATTGTGAATAAAAGCTTCCTGAAAGATTCCCCGCTGTGTCCTCGTGCTACTTACCTGTGAGTGGCTTTCTTCATATATATATATATATATATATATATATATATATATATATATATATATATATATATATATATATATATATATATATATATCACCGTATCAGGAGTTCCCCGTGCCTCAGCGCACTCATTTTTCAGCGCGCAAAAAAGCACCAAAGAGCCACGAACCGCTACGATGTAGGCAATCAAAATTTCTTTATTCCTTCCTCAATGACGCGTTTCGGGCACCACTTGCCCATGATCATATAATCGAGAAAGTGGTTAGCCTTTAATTTAAATATGCTGTGCGTTAAGAACATACACCACGTGACAAAACGTATGCAGTAAACATAGAAAACACACTTAGCACACTATTTGTAAAAAAAAACCGGAGTCTGTTTTCACCACCAATTCCAAGCTGTTTCTGCTGATTTAAACTCGGTTACCACTCAAATTTCAACACATATCAGGATTACAATGTTAAAAAATATAATATTAACATTATAAAACCCTCATAGATATTTGCAATAAAACCATCATTCATTATTTTACAAATCACCTTATAAAAATGATATTAAATAATGTAGTTAAAAATTGCAGTAAGGATTAACATGTGCAAAACATCACATCACCTGAAATCACCTGATTTGAATGGGTAACAGAAACAATGGAAGATATGTACTCCTTATTTGAAAAATACCTGCATAAATGCAGACTCCCATGGGCCAGTCAATTACAGACTTTTCATTGATTGAACACCCCTCGATCAACTCAACTTATGAGCCCATCGGGTACACAAAAGTGCTGTGTGCTAAAGTGCTATGTGCTAAAGTGACACCCTGCAATATTTGCAGACAGATCTAATAAAGTGCTAGTGCTACAAATTACCAAAATTCATCTTACATAAGATATACACACCACAGATTAAAACAATGCGAGCCTAAAATTACAGAACTAATTCATCAGGCCGCAGCGGGAATCAAAACAGTTACATACCTATATACATACGGATTAAAGTCACAAAAAATACTCATTTCATAAAAAATGATGCAGATCTTCAGTATTATTGAGGCCATGAGGATGCTTACTATCCAACTCCAAAATCATTTTGGAGTCCATTTGTCTAAGCTTTCTCTTTCTGTCACCCCCTCTGCGTAGTTTGGAAACAGCAGTCACCACAAAATATCTCAAAATATATACATATATATATATACACATACATACATATGCTTAAAAACACTTTTCCTATGGAAACATGGTCCTTACTAAATCTACCTACTGGCAACTGGCAGTAGGTTATACATATATATAAATGGGTACGCTACATTGATGATCTATTTGTAATATGGCAAGGTGACATAAAAACTGCAGAAGAGTGCATCCTGAAATTAAACATCAATAACATAAATTTGCACCTTACACACAACATTAGCAAAAAATCAGTTTGTTTCCTGGATGTTGAGGTTTACACGAGTGAGGGTAGTTTAAACACAAAATTACATCGCAAACCAACAGCGGGTAATACTATACTACACTCAAGTAGCTTCCATCCTAAACATACAATCAGCAGCATTCCATATGGGGAAATGCTGCGGATACGCAAAATTTGTAACAACGAGCATGATCTCATTGAGGCTCAACAAGAATGCAAGTTGAGGTTTTTAGCCAGAGGATATACCTGTATAACAATTGATAAAGCCATCGCCCGCACTAGAACTATGGCCAGGGAGGACCTGCTATTCAAACCCTCTAACAGCAAGGCCAAACAGATACAAAATGCAGGACAAGATATAGGCAATCCCAGGCTTATCATGACGTTCAACAAGCAAAAAGATAGCCTCGCTAGGATCATTAAAAAGAACTGGCAGCTTGTCCGCAATGATCCCATACTAGGAGACACACTTTCCCAGTCTCCTCTGATTACCTATAGAAAAGCTCCCAGTACCAGCGACTTCCTGGTTAGCAGCAGTCCCAAAATTAAAACTGGCACCAGTTGGCTAACTGGTAGCAAGGGATTTGTGAGATGCACAACATGCAGAGCATGCAAGTTTGGCACCAGTAAAACGTCCTTCGAAACGCCATTTAAGGACAGACCTGTGTTGATCGACAAACATCTCACGTGCAAAACCGAGTTTGCAGTCTATGTACTGGAGTGCTCGTGTGGGCTGCGGTACGTGGGCAGCATGAAACTGCCAGCCCACAAGAGAATTCTCCAGCACTTACGAGCCATAACAAATTCGGATATAACCTATCCGGTGGCTCGTCACTTCAGTGAGGTCCATGATAAGAATCTGGACCACCTGAAGTATTACGTGATAGACTGCATTCTCCCACAAAGACGAGGTGGCAACAGGGAGGCCAGCCTGAGAAGACTGGAAACCAAGTATATTTTAGAACTAGATAGTAAGAGTCCTCAAGGATTAAATACCACTGAGGACCTACATACTTGGCTTTGAGGTCACAAGTCCACTACAACTAAACCATACAGTGAACACACATTTCCAACTACTACATTAAACCATTATGGTTTTTATTATAAATCACATGCCGCTACACCGCCAAAACCGCATAACATGAACTCCTTTCCCCCCCCCATTTTTTGGATATGGATTTATAAGGAACCCATTTTCCATAATTGTTCAATTTTTAACAGGCACTATACACTTTTTTCGGCATATGATAAATATGCAGAGGAGCATGATTTTGCACAGAGGGGCACTCAGCACTTTATGTTTAAACAGTACACACCGTAGGACAGATGCCCACAGGGGCAGTATTCTTCCTAGGGTTTGCAACATTTGCACATGATGTCTTTTAAGGGGTTCTTACATATATACAATTTTAGCAATTTTTAAAGACATGATTTATTCGAGTATATGTTGGTGGTTTTTAGCTGAATATTAATATTTTGTTTTATAACTGCTTTTAAATATACCCGCATTTATGCGTTTAAAAAAGTGTAATTTGAATGCTATGCACTTTGCCTTATGTATGCCGTTATTTAAATGTATTTAAACAGACAAATTGCGCAATTTGCACATAGTAGCAAAAAATATGTAAGACCATAAGAAAATTTGTGTGACTGTATGACTGCCCATGCATGTACTGTAACATTGGAAAGTCGGACGAGTAGTCTGTCTTCACTATCAATTGAGCACTTAGCACTTTAAATTCAGGGTGGAAATGACTAAATAACCATGTGATCAAGGCCCTGCGAGGCCGAAACGCGTCATGGCAGCACAGCACAAATAATAAAATACGCACAAGATAAGAAGAGTCCGTTTCCGTTTTTGGGTTCAGCATCGCAAGAACCGGCGACAAAAAAGGACAAACTTACTATATATATATATATATATATATATATATATATATATATATATATATATATATATATATATATATATATATATATATATATATATATATAAATTAGCATTTAAAAAACCTTACAAATTCACTGAAAAAACCATAGGTTTTAGGGACAGTTATAGTTAGTTGGACATTGCACTCGTACAAAACCCGTGAAATTCCCCCGTTATAGTTAGTTCAGCTAACTATAACTCGTGCCCCCGCAATGCACTGCTGATGACGTCACATATTACATCACTCATGACATGGTCAGTGACATCACTGATGACATCACTGATGACATCTCAAATGACATCACTGATGACATCATCCAGTGACTGTGTGTTTCTGTAAAGTTTAAATATGTTTAATATATATAGGGAAAGGCGTATTGAAGAATGAGTGGGTGTATAAGTGTCTGAATGGATGATTTAGAAGGTGCGTGACTAACTCTATAAGTGAGTGATTAAACGTATCTTACTGAATGCATGGGTTAGTGACTAAATTGGGTGAATGTCTGTATCCGTCTGTCTGTTGCTGTGTAAGTGGCTGCATGGGTTTGTGAATAGCTACATGAGTGTCTATATGAGTTATTGATTGGTTGTCTGAGTATCTGTATGGGTGCCTGAGTGTTTGTGTGGGTGGGGTGTGTGCGACTCTGTGCATAGATGTGTGAGTGGGTGATTCACTGGGTGGATGGTTTCAAGAGTGCATCTGTGATAGACTGTATGGGTGGGTAAGTGTGTGTAAGAGTGTGTTAGTGAGTGAATGTATGTCCCAGTGGTACATGTGTGAGTAACTACATATGTGAAAGGCAGTATATATGTGTGTTGGAGTATATAAATAGCTATACGTGAGAGTGTGTGATTGTGAGAGTGACTGTATGGATGAGTGTGTGCTTGTATCAGTGATCGTATAAGAGCGTAAGAATGTGCTAGTATTTGTATGAGTAAGTGAGCTGGTGTGTGTATAACTGTATAGGTGAGTAAATGGCAGTGTGTTTAATTATTTTCATGACTGACTAGGTGTGTGAGTACCTCTATGGATGAGTGGTGGTGTTTGAGTGTCTATATAGGAGTATGAGTGCATATGATAGTCCTGTACTGAGTGACCGTAAGTATGAGTGACTGTACGGGTGAGTGAGTGGATGTGTGTGTAGACCTAAGAATCAGTGAGTGGGTATGTAGTTATTGGTGTTGGAGTGTCTATGGTTTTGCGAATGGCAGTCTGTAATTTAGAGTGGGTGTATCAAAGGTTATATTAGGGTGTGAGGAGGTGCATCAGATTATCACGTGGATGATGTCTTCAGTGATGTCATCAGTGATGTCATTTGAGATGTCATCAGTGATGTCATCAGTGATGTCACTGACCATGTCATGAGTGATGTAATATGTGACGTCATCAGCAGTGCATTGCGGGGCGCGAGTTATAGTTAGCTGAACTAACTATAACGGGAGAATTTCACGGGTTTTGTACGAGTGCAATGTCCAACTAACTATAACTGTCCCTAAAACCTATGGTTTTTTCAGTGAATTTCAAAGGTTTTTTAAATGCTAATTCCTAACTATAACATGTCTGAAACCTATGGTTTTTTTCAGTGAATTTCAGAGGTTTTGTAAATGACAATTTTTAAATGTATTAATTCTTATATTTATTTTTTTGATACTGATTTACTACATTTTTTTAAACTATTTATTTTTAGATATTTTATTTTTTAAATTACATTGTAATTACATTATACATTACATTACAAAATATACTTTCTCAGAATGAATTACTTTAGTTTAAATACTTTGCAAATAGGCAATAGACTTTTAAGTACAGTAGTTACAGTTGTTGCAATGGGCAACACAATTTCAAACACAATGCAACATTGAGCTCAATGTGAATTTCTAGTTAAATGCAATTAGTTACTTTATGGATTACTTCTCTAACCACAGGACTGGATCCTAGATTCAGTCCTGGGACATCTCCTGTAAACAGTTGAGTAAAAGCGTTTTGGTTACAGTAGTGATTTTTAAGGAATATTATTGTATTTTAAAAGTTGACACTTAGAAACTTCTTCACATAGAATCACCAATGTTATCCTATGGGAGGAAATTCACTTAGCAGGTAAGTAGTGTTATCGTTACTTTATCTTACTCAGTGGTGGATCCTGGATCCAGCACTGGTGCATCTCCTGTAAACAGTTGAAAGAATGCGTTTAAGTCATACAGGCGATTTTTATGGTTAAATCGTGTTTATTGACGGAAAAGAGGATAGTGTCACACAGCTGGCTGCCTACATCCTTCGGCCGGCAGAGCGTAGAGTTATTGAATATACACAGCGTGTCCGCCACAACCCGGAGGTCGGCCGCGTGAGATTGTAACGTGTGATTGTGAAACTTTGTGTTTTCCATTTTTATCCCCTGCATTTGACCACTACAAATACAAATTAAAACTAACATTACCCCAACGCCCCCCGTCCCTCCCCGAACCGATGTGCCATGTGATAGTCCTGAATGGTGTCCTCTTCAGGGGTTGCGGCCCTTCCTTGTGGATCCTGATTGGAGAAAGCTAGACCAGCATGTATCTCCTCCCTCATCCTCCCAACTAGGGTCCCTTGTTCGTGAGTATCAGCCTGTCTCCGGGGCATCCAGTGTGGAGGACTCCTGTTGTCTCTCTCGTGTTGGGGCTGCAGCCTCCTCTGTATTATCCGTGAGTCGGAGAATACGTAAGTATCTAGGGCATGTGAGTTCGTTCAGTTCTGTCGAGAGTAGGGACAGTAGGGGTGCCCACAGAGTGCGGAAAGAGTCGGAGGAACCCGTAAGGGTGGCTTGGATTCGTTCCATTCCGATTGTATACCATAATTTGTGCAACCATCCTGTATGTGTCGGTCTGGACTGTTTGCCCCACAGCGATAGAATGTGTTGAACTGCGGCTCCCATCGTTAGGCCCATTTGCTTCCCCCGAATTGATTTTAGAGGGTATGTGAGTGCGTTTGGTAGCCCTAGTAGCGTGTATGCCGGGAAGCGGGGTATCTCTGTCTCGAAGTGTCGATCAATGTCATCTAAGACCGCATGCCAGTAATCTGTTAGTTCTGGGTAATCCCATAGGAGATGTGTCAGGGTCCCCTCCGCGTCACAACCCCGCCAGCATGTCGGGCTTCTGTCTGGGTTCCCCCTATGCAGTCGCGCTGGTGTTAGATACCAGTATGTAGTGACCTTAACCGCAGCTTCCCTACTGGCTGTGTTACGTGCTGTGTGGTTAGCTCTAAAGTATATATCCGTCCATTCTTTCTCTGTTAATCCTCTCCCTATCTCCCGCTCCCACCGTTTCTGTCCCGCCGACGGGGAAAAGGGAACCTGAGGTCTCAGCATATGATATAGTTCAGAGATCAGTTGTTTGTCCGATGTTCTAGTAAGGAGCCACCGTTCGTATGTCGTGAGTTTCCTGCTAGCCCCGGGACATATCTCCGGATGTAGGAGCCAGTGGTGAAGTTGAAAATATTGGTACCTTTGCGGTGCTGCGATATTGTACCATTGTGTCACCTCCGTATAAGGGAGGAACCCCTCAAGGTCAAATAAGTGGCCCGCTGATTTACATTCCATGGCTTTCCATTGTAGGAACGCCCTCTCCTCCATTCCGGGTGGAAACTCTGGGTTCTCGAATAAGGGCGTCATCGCGGAGGGAAAGGATGTGAGTTCTCTCTTGACCGCTACCGAGTCCCATACTCGCAGTAGCGTGCTCGTGATCGGGGATCCCTTCAAGTTTGGTGGTCTGTCTGCGCGTTTTAGGAACGGGACTTTCCATAGAGACATTTTCGCCAAGGCCCGGTCTTGGAACAACCATCGTTTTTCAGAGGCCGGTCTGTTCCATTCCACCAGGTAGCGAAGTTGGGTTGCTTTAAAATAATCGAGGAAATTAGGGATACCCAGTCCGCCTGCGTCGGGCGGTTTATGGGAGAGTTCTCTGCGCATCCTGGGGCGTGCTCCCGCCCAGATAAAGTGTTGTACCGCTGTCTGTAGCTTTTGTAGGGACCCTCCCGGGGGCCATATTGGTATAGTTTGGAAGATATAAAGTGCTTTGGGTAGGATATTCATTTTTACTGCCGCTATCCGGCCCAGAAGTGACAGCTGATGTTTCTGCCAGCATCCAAGAGCTGTTTGTGTTTGAGAGAGCAGTTTAGTGTAATTCAACGTGACTGTGTTTGCTACCGATGGCGCTAAGTCAATTCCTAAGTAGGTAATCGTGTCACAGATTTGGAGCCCACCAATCGCCAGGGTTCCCGTCCTGTGTGCTTCTTCACAGATGCCCAGGGGTAGCACCATTGACTTCCCGACATTAATCTTAAAGCCAGAGACACGACAGAAGGAGGTCAACTCCCTTAGAAAGGCCGGGGCCGATCGTTCGGGGGACTCCAGGGTTGCTAAAAGATCGTCTGCATACAGGCTAATCGTATGCCGCTCCCCTCCGAAAGGTATGCCGAGAATATCAGGGTTATCCCATATTCTTTGTGCAAGAGGCTCTACATAGAGAGCGAAGAGGAGGGGTGATAGGGGGCACCCTTGTCTCGTTCCTCGTTGGATGTCAAACGGCTTTGAGACCATGCCATTCACTCATATCGTGGCAGTGGGTCTATCGTAGCAGCTCGCTACCCATGCCCTGAATCGATCGCCGATCCCGAAATGGGTCAGTGCGGCTCCCAAAAAGTCCCAGCTGACGCGGTCGAATGCTTTCTCAGCATCAATCGATATTAACACTGCATCCAGTTTGGTGCGATGGGCTTTGTCGATCAGGTGGAGTATCCTCTTGGTATGGTCGCTACTCTGACGGGTAGCAATTAAACCACATTGGTCCGGCTCAATGATGCCGCGCATACATGGCCCCAGTCGGGCCGCCAGAACCCCCGTGAAGAGTTTTAGATCAAGATTAAGCAGGGAAATCGGGCGATAAGCACCACATTGAGTTGCATCTTTCCCGGATTTCGGGATAACTACTATATCGGCAGCTAACATGTCTGGGGGGATAGTCCCAGGACCCTGAAAGGAGTTAAAAAGGCACGTTAGTATTGGGGCCAGCTGTGGGCAGAAGGTCTTGTAGAACCCTGCCGAGAATCCATCTGGGCCTGGCGATTTCAGGGCTTTGAGTCGGGAGATAGCGCCGACCACTTCCTCCACTCGAATGGGTGCGTCTAGCGCATCCCGTCCCACAAGGTCTAATTTTGTGATGGCAGCACCCTGCAGGTAGGTTGCTGCCTCCCTCGGTGTCTGCGAGGTCTCTCTATACAACGTGGAATAGAAGTTTCGAAAGGCCTCCGCTATATCCTCGTCACGCTCCACTCTCTCTCCCGTATGAGTCTGTAGCCCCTTTACTCTTGCGCGCTCTTCCCGTGCCCTGAGTTTGTTCGCTAGTAGCCGCGCTGCTTTGTCGTCCCCTATATAATAGGTGTGCTTAAGTCGCAGGGCCGCGTACTCGGCTCTGTCAATATCGAGGGCCGCTAATTGCGTTCTGGCCGCTTTGAGTTGGCGCCATATCCGTGGTGCGCAGGTGCGGCTATGTATTCGCTCTAGTTCTGTTACCTGGGCCGCGAGGAGCGCCCTTTTCTCTGTTCGTTCCCTAGCATCCGCTGCGCTGATAGCGATAATTTCGCCTCGAATCGTAGCTTTAAGTGCACCCCATAGTGCTGTCATGGGGGTGTCTGGAGAGTCATTCAGCTCTAGGTAGTCCGTGACCCGGTTTTGAAGTTGTTGTACTACTCCCGCCCTCTGTAGCAAATTCTCCCTGAGACGCCATCTCCCGGGTGGCTTCCGTGTTGGGGGGATGGTCAACGTCAGCAGCACTGTGCATTGTCAGACAGTGGGGCCGGAATGATTGACACTGTCTCCACGGTCGACAGCATCTCTGTCGTCCCTATAAAATCATCTAGCCGAGCGTATGTATGATGGGCATGTGAGTAGAAAGAAAATTGTGTAGTGTTGGGGTGGACCACCCTCCAAATATCCTCCAGCCCCCTCTCCTTGAGCCAATCCCTCCCGTTATTTGATAGGGCCCCCGTGTGTCCATATCTGTGACCCGATCTGTCTCTGTCCATAACCAAATTCAGGTCACCTCCCACCGTGATTCGCCTCCCAGGGGCGTTCAGCACCTCCGACATAGCGGTTTGAAGGAATTGTTCTTGGCCCGTGTTAGGTGCGTATATAGAGCCCACCACCATAGGAGCGCCCCCTACCCATAGTGTGTATGCCAGGAGTCGTCCTCGAATCTCTGCCACCTTATCTCCCACCGTGCCCGGGAATGTTTTAGCAAGCAGTATAGAAACCCCTGCTGTCTTGGTCGATGTGGATGAGAAGAATTGTTGGGGAAAGGCTCGAGATTTCATCCGGTGCCAATCTTTAGGGAGGAGGTGAGTTTCTTGTAAGAGACATACTGATGCACCCGAATTCTCTAAGTAAGATAGGACGGCTCTTCTCTTAATGGGGTTATTCAGCCCCTTTACATTCAAAGTGAGGATCTGTATCTCTGGTGGTGTCATCGAGGGAGAGAGATAACTGGCCGCTTGTGTATGGGTCTGTCAAGAGTATGGATCCTGGTTGGCCCCCCTGAGTGATAGCACATCGGTTCCTTTCCCCCCCTCCCTGGCCCTTCCAACTCCCAGCTAACGACATCCCCCCACCCCTCTCGCGCCCCCCTCCCCAACCCCGCCCTAACCCCCTTTCCCCCATACCTGCGCTCCCCCGCCCTTCCCTCCCTAACCCCAACGTTGTGAATCTCCCTGCGTAACATAGTCCATTGCCCATTGTCCATTGGCGTGGGCATCTGGAGTCCAGAAAGTTGGGTTGTACTCGTGGCTCAAGAGGTCTTGGCTCCCCACCCCCGCCCCCCGGCATATCAAGGCTCAGTGTTTACTTGCCCCCCATGATTGCTATGACTGTCAGTCTTGGGTTGGTGAGGTAGTGTCTTTCGCCACTGCTGCCACGGCCTCTCGCCTCTCCTGGGACATAGTGTCTGGGTTTGGCCTTTGGGCAGAAAGGGGCTTACTTCCGCGTTGTACTCTTTGCCAGCCGGTCCCGGGGGGCCTCCTTGGTCGAGTATGGGACGCATCAGGGCTCTCATGTGTCAGGCCCAGAATCACACATGCTTCCTTGAGGGAGCGCAGTTGGTGTATACGGCCATTCCACTTAAATATCAATCGGAAGGGGTGTCCCCATGAGTAGGCCACCCCTTGCCCTCTCAGGTGAGTCATCACCTCTTTAAATGCTCTCCGTTTCTGCAGGGTTATGGCGGCCAGGTCCTGAAAAAGAGCTATTGAGTGCCCTTGGTGGGTGAAAGGTTGCTTGCGGCGGGCCTCCCTCAATATACGTTCTTTAAGGGGATAGTCCGGTAGGAAGGCCAGCATGTCAGCCGGGGGCACCAGTGCTCGTCGTGGAGGGCCCACTCGATGCGCTCTGTCAATACGAATTTCAAAGTCTTGGTCCTCCCCCAGAATGTCCCTAAAAGCCCCCGTGAGGTAGCCGGCTACGTCGCTCCCTTCCTCTTGAGACGGAACCCCTCGGACGCGGATGTTATTGCGGCGGGACCTGTTTTCGAGGTCCTCGGTGTGGGTCTGGAGGTCCAACTGCTGCTCCTGGAGGCGTATCACTTCTTGTTGTAGTTGCTCTATTTCTTCGCCTCTAGATAGTTCACGATCTTCGACGGCAGCCACCCTCTCTCCAATCTCGTCCACGTCTCGACGAATCTCAAGGACTTCTCCCTTCATTTCCTGTTTAAGCGTCTGAAAATCCTCCCGTAGGACATTAAAAAGGGATTCCAGGAAGGTTCGTGTGATAGGCATGTCCCCTTCTTCCAGGTTCTCTCGTGGTGGGGGGGGGTCAACAACTTACGTCCCTGTTCACCCGATGGGGAGCTCTTGGCCAGCAGGTCTCTGATGTTGCGATCCCCCTTCTTCCTTAGCGCGGCCATCGTGATGATCAGGTCTATCAATCCCGTCAACCTCTATCCTAGGCCACCGGGGTATCCTGCCAGGCGGTTCCTCCTCTCTGGGTCGCTTCGTCCAGAACGGGCCCGCAGCCCTTCTCCACCCCTCTGTGCACCTGGGTGAGAGCCCCCTGGATCTTCGGGTCTTCACCTACTTTTCAGCCCCCACCGATGGAGCCCTCTCTGCTCGTGTGGACGTCTGTTTCGGTGCGCCCCCTCGGGTCAGCCCCTCCGCTCTGTCGCCGCAGCCCCAGGGTACTTTCGGTATGGCCCCGTTCCTCTACAGCGCAAATCACTCCAAACTTTCGCCGATGTGCGGGGGGGGCTGTGTGGCGCTCTTGCGTTATTGTGCCCCCAGAGGACCGCAGTGGGGTCGTGTCGCCGCTCCACGGCTCTCGGGACCTTCGCCAGCAAACTGTCGGCCCTGGGGGGGTTTCAGGGGCTCGCTCGATTTCAGCCCTACCTCGGTCTGATGTAGGTGCTCCGCTACTCCTGTATGGGTCGCCCTTCGTTTCGCATCTGTGGTGGTCAGGATTCGAATCCTGTCTCCCCTCCCAGATCCTCAGAGCCCGGTGCTAAGCTTCTACATAGGAGGGCCTCTCCTTCGCCGACGTAGCCAGTCCGCCCTCTTAGAACCCGTAGGGTGCGCTACTCCCAGGCTGCAGGCACTCACCCCTTTCTTGCAGGGACGCCCGGCGTAGTAGTCAGCCGCCACCCCTGCCGTCGTCGGTATCCCGTCGCGGGCTCGTCTCGTAACCACAGCAAGTGGTTAGTGCTGAGTTATGGGGATGCACCTCCCCCGTGCATGACGCGGCCGGCCCTGTCCGCAGTGCCTCCAGGCCCTCGAGCCTCGGCCTCTCGTGGCTGCCACCGTCTCTCCTGGTCCGCAGGCTGTCGGTTGTCGCTTATGCCCCTCCTCTCCGACCGCCGCGTTGCTCTGGGCCTGGTCGCTGGTGTCGGATGCCCCACCGCTCGCAGGTAGAGCTCCCGGCTGGATCGCCGATGCCTCCGTCACCTTCAGAGATGCTGCGTTTCAACGGCGCTCACACAGCTCCGCAGCTCCGGGGAGAGGCGCCATTTTCTCCGGCCGCCATCTAGGATATTTCGGTGCTGTGAGGGGAGTTTCGCGGAGCCTTCACCCCGCTGGCGCTTCTCAGTTGGCGGCGACTCTTCCCCCAGTGAGTGTGCTGCCAGCTCCTTGTATGGAGGGGCATTTGTGCTGTGTTAATCGGGGAAAATGGGGCCGGGGGTGAGGAGCCTCCGAGCCGTGCATCCGCTCAGGTCGCCATCTTGGCCACGCCCCATACAGGCGATTTTTAAGGAATATTTGTAGTTTGTAAAAATCGACACTGAAACTTTTCGGCTGAAAACCAGACAATGGATTCCTACGGAAGGAAATACAAGTTACTGGTAAGTACGGTTAGAATTACTTTTCAGGGTCAGTGCTGGGCTAAAAGATGCAGCACTGGGTTCTCTCCTGATAACAGGTGAGTAAATCGGAATTCATAGTTCGGCTGATTTTAGAGGAATATTATAAAGTTCCAAAACTCCATACTTAGAAGAATTTCCAAGTGAAACCAGTCAATGTTAGCCTATGGAAGGAAATTCAAGTTACTGGTAAGTACGGTTAAAATTACTTTTCAGGATCAGTACTGGACTCAAAGATGCAGCACTGAGGTCTCTCCTGATAACAGGTGAGTAAATCGGAATTCGTAGTTCGGCTGATTTTAGAGGAATATTATAAAGTTCCAAAACTCCACACTTAGAAGAATTTCCAAGTGAAACCAGTCAATGATATCCTATGGAAGGAAATTCAAGTTACTGGTAAGTACGATTAAAATTACTTTTCAGGATCAGTACTGGGCTCAAAGATGCAGCACTGAGGTCTCTCCTGATAACAGGTGAGTAAATCGGAATTCGTAGTTCGGCTGATTTTAGAGGAATTTTTGCACAATGGTGAAGGAAGGGGGTGGGGCCTGAGGTGACATGTCTGCAAACACGCCCTGTGGCGCGTTTTAAGTTGGAGAATTAATTCCTCCTCAATCCCGAGGGTCCCTGGGGTCCAACTAGCCCACCCTGTACCTCCAGTATGCGCCAGGGAGCTGCGTTGCAGAGAGGTGTTCAGAGGCCACGCCCCTTTTTACACCACTCTGCAACGCAGCTCTGTGGCGCTTTCTGGACGTACCTGATGGGCTAGTTGGCTGAGCTGGCGAGAGACTCTGGGAGCTGGAGGGCCAGATAGTGTGGAGGCTGTGACCGGAGTTGGGGGGCCTGGCTCACCACCGAAGAAGGCTTTCCCAGAGGGAGTGAACTGGCCCATGAACACGCCCCCTGGAGACATAGGCCTTGGGAGTTGGCCTCCTGCTTGCTGGCGCGGGGTGCACCGGATGGGCCTCGTCCCCCTCAAATAGCCAGGCTGCTCCATTTGAGGACTGGGATCTGGGAGAGGAGTGGCAACACGGCACACCCGCGACTGGGACTCACGCGTGGTCAGCACTGGGAGTGCATTGCCCCGAGGCAGGTGAATTTGGTGTCCTACTTCAGTCTGGCGGTGTGACCCTCTGTCTGCCGCCGCTGGGCCCGATCCCGGCATGCCCCTGCTGATGTGAGAGGTGACAAGCAAAGGAGGGCCCCAAAGGAGGAGGCCAAGGTGCAGCTCTTGCATGCTCCCCCTGACTTGGTGATCTGCCGAAGGAGCTCCTATCCCCCCCTGGGAACCCTAGGTGAAGGTGGTGGCATGATCCTGTGTCCGGCGCTCTGTGGCCATGGCTACACCATGATCCAATAAGGACACCACGAGCAAAGATCCTTCCATCAAGGACCTGCTCCAGAAAACGGGTGGGAAGACGGCCGCCGACGCGGGGACGGATCCAGAGGTGGGCCATGCCGCAGAACCGATTACAAAAGAATTTCTGGAACAGCTCTTCGGTTCGCTCCGAGAGGACTTTGCAAGCATGCGACAGGAGATGGCCTCCGACGTCAAGCAGCTCCGGTCGGAGCTTGGCGAGGTGGGGGACAGAATGGACCCTCTGGAGCGCAACGGAGACCGACGGGAGGAGGAGCTTACCACCCAGGCCCGGGAGCTCATTGACCTTCGTGATCGGAATGAGGAGCTATACCTCAAGTTGGAAGATTTGGAGAACCGCTCGAGGTGCTCTAACATCCGAATTAAGGGCGTGCCACTTCAGGCGGATGGCGGCAAGCTGGAATAGTGGGTCCTTTGTCTCTTTAAGCACATGGCCCCTGCACTGAGGGACAAGGAGGTCACGTTGGACCGTACATACCGAGCCGGGCGACCTACTTCCGGGTCTGGCCAACCACAGGACATGCTGACTTGCCTGCATTCCTACCGCCAGAAGGAGATCATCATGGCCGCCACCCGAGACCGAGCAACGGTAGAGTTTGAGGGACTCCAGGTGGGGGTCTTCCAGGATCTCTCGCCCCTCACCCTGCAGCGGCGCAGAGACCTACGGCCTGTCACATCCTTCCTCCGTGAGCAGGGGGTTCGCTACAGATGGGGTCACCCTTTCCGCGTCTCCTTCGTCTGGAATAATGAAACGCATGGGGTGCGAAATATCCAGGAGGCGAAGGCTGTCCTGGGCAACGCCCTGACGGTGGCAGAGACTCAGACGTGGCGGAGGGGGGTCTCTCGGCTGGGAGGCCCCCGAGAACAGGTAGAAGACGCGGCCCTAAGAGGGGCACCCAAACGAAACCGTCGGAGGATGAACGCCAACGGGAACAAGAGGCCGTGCTGCGCCAACCACAAAGCAGGGAGGGCTCGGAGGACGGTAACCAATGAGGGACCCTTGGGGGTCGGAGGCCTGCGACCTGATGGCGGAATTACTGGTCCGATCCCAATAGGATAAGACATCGGTCTTGGTGGGGGGAGCCCCATCCTATGAGTGTTGATGCCCGACCATCGGATCCATGGACCCCTGCATGTCAGTGCTTATTTTTCCTGTTGGAAGAAGATGTTGAAGTTCTCTCACGCTCTTCTCCTTCTGCCTTTCCGCCTTCTTTTCTTTCCTCTGTACTTTTTCTCCACCCATGAGGAATCTGCGACCACCCCACAGACAGGTAGGGTGACTCATCAACTCTGGCAGCGGGGGCGGCGACTGGGAGCGGGGAGGAGGGAACAATCCTGGGGAGGTGGACGGGTTTGCTGCACACACCGGGGGGGTGCCACTTATGGGTCATACTTGCGCTTTTACATCGGGGGTACGCGGGGTGCTTACTTTGTTGCTTGGGGCCTGCCTCCCCACACATATGTTAGGCCTGCTCCAATGGGCTAGAGGGACATTGGGCGATGCTGCTGCGGGAGGGGGGATCACCGGATATGGGGCCTGCTGGCGGGACAAGAGGTGGGGTGAACCGGTACCCCGTTGCTGTGGGTTTCCCCTGCGACAGGCTCAGTTAGTATACACCTGAACCCCCTTACATCCCCACATGACACAACTTAAGGTAGTGATTATGAGCTTCAATGTGCGAGGCCTTAACTCGCCAGCAAAGCGACGCGTGCTTCTTGCCTTGTTGAGAGATGGTAGGTGCGACATTTGCCTTTTACAGCAGACCCACCTCGTGCGAGCGGATTGGAAACGGCTTAGATCCAAGTGGCTCGGCAGACAATACTTCTAATCGGGCCGGGGAAGAAGGCTGGAGTGGCGATCCTTTTTGCCACACATTTTCAAGGGAAGGTGATGGGAACTCATACGGACATCGCTGGGCGCCTACTGGCTCTGCGGGTATTGATGGGAGACCGAACACACACGATAGCCTCGGTTTATAGCCCCAATGAGCAGCAGGAGGCCTTTTTATGGGATGCGATAAGCTCAATCTTGGAGTCTCCGGATGGGGATCTCATCATCGGGGGCGACTTTAATTTGGTCCCGGCGGCGGACCTTGACAGATCGACGCTTAGGGTGGGACACTTTGGCACGATCTCCGATGTGATGCTTCAGAGACTGGGGGAGGCCGGCCTCACGGATGCTTGGCGTCACCGCTTTCCGACAGCACGGGAGTATACCTTTGTTTTCCACGGCCCATCAAACATACGCCTGCATTGATCTCTTTTGGACCTCACCTAGGGTCACGGCGTCCACCTCCGAGGTATCTATTGGGGTGGCGGCGCTCTCCGACCACTCTCCGGTCGTCCTGACGCTGCTCCTCCCGGGAGGTCCCGCAAGGCAGAGCTCATGGCGTTTAAACCGTAAATTGCTCACTTACGATGCCAATATTACCGAACTACGGGGTGCTATTTACACTTACTTGGAGGTGAACGACGGAGGCTCGGTGGGGGTCGATATATTATGGGGCGCCTTGAAGGCTGTCCTCCGCAGACGCTGTATAGCCATTTCGGCAGACCTGAATAGGGAGCATAGGGCAAAGAGGGGGGAACTGGAGGATCAAATTAGGGAGCTGGAGGGGGTGCATCTCCGTATGGGAGCGGTCCAAACCCGGCGGCTACTTACACGGGCGAGGAAGCAATTGCGGGCGTTAGATCTCGACCGTGCCGAATACGCCTTGCTCTGCACTAAGCAACGCTACTACGAAGGAGGTAACAAGGCGGGGAGACTCTTGGCTCATGCTCTTCGGGCTGAGACAGCGGCACGCTGAGTCGCGGAACTCACGAATGAACGGGGAGAGACTTTGCAGGTGGATGAGGACATAGCGTCCGAATTTGAGGCCTTCTATAAGGCTCTCTATTCTGCCGAGTGCCTGGACCCTACCGCGGCCGGAGAGTATACACTAGCGGTGCCAGTGACCCCGCTTACGGCCTTGGTTGCGACTGGTCTGGATGCGGACATTAGCCCCGATGAAGTTTTGAGGGCCATCCAGAGACTTTCGGTTGGTAAGGCCCCGGGCGAAGACGGCTTCCCAGTCGACTTTTATAAAGTATTCGCGCAAGACCTTGCCCCCCTCCTGGCGAGCCTGTTTAATACCTTTAGCGCTTCCGGGAAACTGGCCCCTTCGATGTCCATGGCAGAGGTAGTGGTTATTCCCAAACCGGGAAAGGACCCCCGAGAGGGTGCGTCATACCGCCCTATCTCTCTGCTCAACGTGGATCTGAAGATCTTCACAAGTATCTTAGCATCCCGACTCACCCCCCACATGCAAGGCATGGTGGACCCAGACCAATCGGGTTTTATTCCGGAACGCAACTGCGGTGATGGGACTCAACGATTATGCCACTTACTGGACAAGACGCAACGGACACAGACCCCGGCGATACTTCTCTCGGTAGATGCCGAAAAGGCATGTGACCGGGTCCACTGGCCTTATTTGCAATAAGTCCTCTGTCGATTCGGGCTTGGGGAGAGATTTCGGATGTGGGTGCAATGTGTGTATCAGGATCCACAGGCCCGTATTCGGGTTAATGGGGTGGTCTCCCGTCCATTCCGGATCGGACGCGGCACGAGGCAGGGGTGTCCTCTCTCTCCCCTCCTCTTTGCGCTCTATATGGAGCCGTTTGCTGAGAGGGTCCGCCAGCTTCCTACGATCACTGGGCCGGATGGGAGACAGGGAACACAAGATTTCCCTGTACGCGGACGACGTGCTCCTTTTTTTAACTCGCCCGATGCTATCCCTTCCCCCCTTGCTGGCGGAGGTCGAGGCCTTTAGTGCGGCGTCGGGATTCAAAATTAACTTGACAAAGACCCAGGCCTTGAGCCTCACACTACCAGCGGCGGATCGACGCCAACTATCGCAGCACTTCCTCTTTCTTGGGCCGCTACAGATGCCACCTACTTGGGGATCCGGGTTTATTCCACCACTGCGAAGACGGCCCAGGTGAACTATTTGGAGGCATTGGCCAAAATCCGCCATGAACTGAATAATTGGAAGAAGCATGCCCTCTCCTGGCTGGGCAAAATAGCTGCCATCAAAATGACGATTTTATCCCCCCTGCTCTACATTATGCAGACGCTCCCCATATGTCCCCCACCTTCGACGCTGGCTCAAATGCAGCAACTCATTAATGGCTTCATTTGGGGTGGAAAGAAACCGCGTTTGTCAAGTCACCTCACGTACCTGAGGCAAGATGAGGGAGGCCTCGGTGTCCCTCATCTCGGGCGCTTTTACGAAGCGGCGCAATTGAGATGGATGATTGAATGGTACCAACTGGAGTCGGAAAAACATTGGTGCTTCATGGATAGGGGTGTGGCAGGGATTCACATATGGAAGGTTCCCTGGCTCCCTAGGCGACATCGACCACTGGGCGCGTATCTTTCCCCGGTCCTTTGCGCCACTATGAGGGTGTGGGATAGGGTCCAGGAGAAGTGTCAGCTGTCCTCTGCCGTATCCCCCTTGACCCCTTTCATTGGGAACCCAGACTTCCCCCCGGCCCTCGTAGGGAACACCTACTTGAAATGGCAAGAAGCAAACTGTAAACGTATAGGCAACCTCTTTGACGAGCAGGGTATCCTGGATTTCCCTAGGTTGGTGGCTCACTACGGGATCCCCAAGGAAGCATATTGGCAGTACTTGGCGTTGTGCCACTGGGTCACACAGCCCCAAGTTCGTCAACATGCAGGTCAGCTCCTCACAAAATTCGAGCTTTGGTACATTACTCGCACCTCCAACAAACGCCTCTTATCAGATATTTATTGCTTTCTCAACAAGGCAAGGATCCAGGCCAAATCCCCAGCGCAGCACAGGTGGGAAGCGGAATTGAGCAGGGAGTTCTCACCCAAGGAATGGGTGGATATTATCTACAGGGCCTAGGCATTCTCATGCAGCACATCAGGGAAGGAAATGCTCTTAAAAATTGCACATATTGGTACTACACCCCGGTGAGAGTCGCCAAATGGAAGCCCCGCAGCAGTGATCTCTGTTGGCACAATTGCGGACAGGAGGGTACCCTGACCCATATTTTAAGGCACTGCCCTAAGATACAGGCATTCTGGGAGACTATACTGCCCTTAGTTGATCAGATATATCAGACAGAACTTCCCCGATTTCCCAGTTATATCCTGCTGGGACTACCCAATCCTCTCACAAACCCCCTTCAATCTTGTAGGGGCAGGGCAATCACTCTAGCGCTGGGGTGGCCAAACAGGTTCTCCTGGCAAGATGGGGCATGACCGACATCCCGACTAAGTTAGACTGTCTACACAAAATATGGGCGGTGGTAGGGATGGAACGGATTACAGCCGGGATCAATCACACCTTGCCTAAATTTGATAAGACCTGGGGCTCTACGGTGGCATACTTATCTTTAGAGTTCATGGAGCTTACCTGCCCCCGATATCTCAGAGTCCTGCGATTTCCCACGACCCCCCTAACAGACCTACCGCTCCCTCCGAAGGACAATCAGCCCCAGATCCCTACCGAGTCTTACCGTACGATGTGGGTGGATGCCTGTCCTTTCTCTTTTCTGTTTCTTTCCATTTCTTCTTCACATTTCTTCCCCTCTTCTTCATTTCATTCTCTCTCTCTACAATAAAGTTTGACTTGAATTTGAATAAGATGCTCCCCACTGGCCAGTGGTTGTAGGTGGGTGTAATGTAAACGATTGTGGCACATTCAATAAAAACGATTTAAATCATAAAAAAAGGTGTATGCATTTCTTTCTGCTCACAATACAGGACACATGGGTATTCAATAATATATTTGAGGGGATCTATAATACATATATACATAAGACATGTCTGCCTGTTCAACCGAATGACAGAGCAGAACTAAGAAGATTTGACCACCTATAAGAGAAGCTACCCGCTTTTAAGCTACCATCTTCAGATCCATAACACATGTGAGAATACATGTGCAAATAGACATATACCTCAGTCACGAGACCCCGCAGACCTTTAAACTTGACAGCTTGCACTTCCCATTTGAATATAGAAACAGGCAAGAGAAGTACAGAAAGGAGCAAGATAATTGCAGAAATAAACAAGAGAGGTGCAGAAAGAGTAAAAAATGAGCAGAAAGAGGCAAGACAAGTGCAGAAAGAGGCAAGAGAAGTGTAGAAAGAGGCAAGAGAAGTGCAGAAAGAGGCAAGAGAGGAGCAGAAAGAGGCAAGAGGGGATCACCATGGAACTCTTTAAAACAGTCAAAAACCTGTCCAATTGGAAGAACAGTAATATCTTCATACCGGATGTATCATTCTGCAACAAATTGGCGGAGTTCTTTCAATTTAAGGTTAACTCTATCTTCCAAGCTTTTTCTTTAAATGCTTGTAGCGCCGATCTCTCTCTTCATCAGGTGGAAGCCGTGACCCAGGTGGCATCCTCAGGGAACGGAGCGCCTTCGCTATTTGTGGCGTTCTCTCCTCTTTCAGGGGATAAAACAATCAGTCTCATGAGCTCTATCAAATCAGGTGCCCCATCGGATCCTTGCCCCCCTCTGATTTTCAATAAGGTGGCCAGCATGGAAGAAGGTCCACTGAGAGTTCTATTAAATGCGGTGCTTAGCTCCGGGCACTATCCAAATATCTGGAAAAAAGCCTCCATTCTTCCCTTGGTGAAGAAACCCTCCCTGGACCCCAAGTGTGTGGAAAGTTACAGACCTATCTCCCGACTTCCTTTCCCTGCCAAGCTGCTAGAAAAGGCCATAAACGAAGAAATTCGAGATTTTCTGGACATGCATCAACTGCTAGACTCTGCCCAATATGGTTTCTGAGCATGCCATTGTACAGAATAAGCTCTGGTAGCGGCAACGGAGGAAGTAAGAATTAGGGTGGACAAAGGCGGCAGACCAGCGCTAATCTTACTGGATCTCTCCGCCGCCTTTGATACGGTCCACCATGCGCTACTCATTAAGCGTCTGCATGCTTTAGGTTTCAGGGACACTGCACTAACACTGCTGAGGTCCTTTGTGGCAGACCGAACACAGTGGGTGGAGTTGGGAGACACAAAGTGTAATGCTTTCTCGCTCCCCTGTGGGGTGCCGCAGGGCTCGGAACTTAGTCCCACCCTTTTTAATGTGTATGTTACCCCGCTGGTGCAGCTCATCCACAGTTTTGGCCTGACCATATTGTCCTATGCGGACAATACACAGATAGTGGTATCCATCTCATCACAGGTTGAAAAAGATGCAGACAATTTTTGCAGATGTATGACGGCAGTGGCGTGTTGGATGCAGAGCAACTGCCTTAAGTTAAACTCAGGTAAAACGGAGGTATTACTCTTTGGGAAAGAGACCTCCTTTTGGAATGCTTCCTGGTGGCCGGCAGAGCTGGGCAACCTTCCGAAGCCTGTGGAGAAGGCAAGAAACCTAGGAGTCATTTTTGACACTAAATTATGCTTCTCTGCTCAAATGAATGCAATAACTTGTGTTTTTTTTTTATGCTGCGAGTTCTCCAAAAAGTCCTCCGTACATTCCATTTGACTTGCAGATGATTGTGTTGATGGCCGTCATCCCTTCTAAAATGGATTACTGCAACTCACTATATCTCGGCACCTCCAAATACCTGTTAAAAAAATTGCAGTCTCTTCAGAATGCCACAGCTCGCACACTTTTGAAAATTTCCAAGTTTAAGCCAGTGTCTCATTTACTGCATGAATTGCACTGGCTGGCAGTAGAGAAGAGGGTCTCTTTTAAGGCACTGTGCCTTATGCACAAGGCTCTTCACAAGACAGGCCCGTCTTATTTTCAAGAACGGTTTTCGTGGTACAGGCCTAGCAGAAGTCTTAGATCCAGTTCTGCGTTCATGGTCATGGTCCCAAGAATCAATAGAGTAAAGTGGGGAGGCAGAACGCTAGCATATCAGGGGGGAAAGTTATTGAACTCCCTTCCCCTGGCTCTCCGATCACAGCCAGCACTGCAGCTATTTAGAAAGCAGCTTAAGACTTGGCTGTTTCCACTTTAGGTAGCAGGACTACCCAGGTTCGAGTTCTCTCTAAACCTGTGGTACCGTTCTCTCGGTCTGGATCTGCTTAGCGCTAAGACACCCTTGGGTAATGCGCGCTTTATAAAACTACCTCATTCATTCAGTCATTCATTCAAGAAAGAGGCAAGAGGGGTGCAAAAAAAAGCAAGAGAGGTGCAGAAAGAAACAAAAGAAGTGAAGAAAGAAGGAACAGAGGTGCAGAGAGAGGCAAGAAAGGTGCAGAAAGAGGGAAAAGGGGTGCAGAAAGAGGCGCAAGGGGTGCAGAAAGAAGCAAGAAAGTGCAGAAAGAAGCAACAGAGGTGCAGAAAGAGGAAAGAGGGGTGCAGAAAGAGACAAGAGAAGTGCAAAAAGAAGCAACAGAGATGCGGAAAGGGGGAAGAGGGGTGGAGAAAGAGGCAAGAGGGAAACAGAAAGAAGCAAGAGAGGTGCAGAAAGAAACAAAAGAAGTGCAGAATGAAGTAACAGAGGTGCAGAAAGAGGCAAGAAAGGTGCAGAAAGAGGGAAAAGGGGTGCAGAAAGAAGCACACGTGGTGCAGAAAGAAGCAAGAGAGGTGCAGAAAGAAGCAACAGAGTTGCAAAAAGAGGGAAGACGGGTGCAAAAAGCAGCACGAGGGGTGCAGAAAGAAGCAAGAGATGTGCATAAAGAAAAAAAAGAAGTGCAGAAAGAAGGAACAGAGGTGCAGAAAGAGGCAACAGGGGTGCAGAAATAGAGACGAGGGGTGGAGAAAGAGGCAAGGGGTGCAGAAAGAAGCATGAGAGCTGCAGAAAGAAACAAAAGAAGTGGAGAGAGAAGGAACAGAGGTGCAGAAAGAGGCAAGAGTGGGGCAGAAAGAGGGAAAAGGGGTGCAGAAAGAAGCAAGAGGTGCATAAAAAAATAAAAGAAGTGCAGAAAGAAGGAATAGAGGTGCAGAAAGAGGCAAGAAAGGTGCAGAAAGAGGGAAGATGGGTGCAGAAGCAGGCAAGAAGGTGCAGAAAGAAGCAAGAGCGATGCAGAAAGAAACAAAAGAAGTGCAGAAAGAAGGAACAGAGGTGCAGAAAGAGGCAAGAGGGGTGCAGAAAGAGAGAATAGGGATGCAGAAAGAGGGAAGAGGGGTGCAGGAAGAAGCAAGAGAAGTGCAAAAAGAAGCAACAGAGATGCGGAAAGGGGGAAGAGGGGTGGAGAAAGAGGCAAGAGGGAAACAGAAAGAAGCAAGAGAGGTGCAGAAAGAAACAAAAGAAGTGCAGAATGAAGTAACAGAGGTGCAGAAAGAGGCAAGAAAGGTGCAGAAAGAGGGAAAAGGGGTGCAGAAAGAAGCAAGAGAGGTGCAGAAAGAAGCAACAGAGTTGCAAAAAGAGGGAAGACGGGCGCAAAAAGCGCCACAAGAGGTGCAGAAAGAAGCAAGAGATATGCATAAAGAAAAAAAAGAAGTGCAGAAAGAAGGAACAGAGGTGCAGAAAGAGGCAACAGGGGTGCAGAAATAGAGACGAGGGGTGGAGAAAGAGGCAAGGGGTGCAGAAAGAAGCAAGAGAGCTGCAGAAAGAAACAAAAGAAGTGGAGAGAGAAGGAACAGAGGTGCAGAAAGAGGCAAGAGTGGTGCAGAAAGAGGTAAAAGGGGTGCAGAAAGAAGCAAGAGGTGCATAAAAAAACAAAAGAAGTGTAGAAAGAAGGAACAGAGGTGCAGAAAGAGGCAAGAAAGATGCAGAAAGAGGGAAGATGGGTGCAGAAGCAGGCAAGGGGGTGCAGAAAGAAGCAAGAGCGGTGCAGAAAGAAACAAAAGAAGTGCAGAAAGAAGGAACAGAGGTGCAGAGAGAGGCAAGAAAGGTGCAGAAAGAGGGAAAGGGATACGGAAAGAGGCATGAGGGGTGCAGAAAGAAGCAAGAGAAGTGCAGAAGGAAGCAACAGGGGTGCAGAAAGAGAGAAGAGGGGTGCAGAAAGGGGTAAGAGAAGTACAGAAAGAAGTAACAGAGATGCAGAAAGAGGGAAGAGGGGTGGAGAAAGAGGCAGGAGGGAAGCAGAGAGAAGCAAGAGAGGTGCAGAAAGAAACAAAAGAAGTGCAGAAAGAAAGAACAGATGTGCAGAAAGAGGCAAGAGGAGTGCAGAGAGAAGAAGGGTGCAGAAAGAGGCACAAGGGGTGTAGAAAGAGGCATGAGGGGTGCAGAAAGAAGCAAGAGAAGTGCAGAAAGAAGCAACAGAGGTGCAGCACGAGGGAAGAGGGGTAGAGAAAGAGGTAACAGAAGTGCAGAGAGAAGCAACACAGATGCAGAAAGGGGGAAGAGGGTGGAGAAAGAGGCAAGAGGGGTGCAGAAAGAAGCAAGAGAGGTGCAGAAAGAAACAAAAGAATTGCAGAAAGAAGGAACAGAGGTGCAGAAAGAGGCACAAGGGGTGCAGAAAGAGGGAAGAGGGGTGGAGAAAGAGGCACGAGGGTTGCAGAAAGAAGGGACAGAGGTGCAGAAAGAAGCAAGAGAAGTGCAGAAAGAAGCAACAGAGGTGCAGAAAGAGGGATGAGGGGTGGAGAAAGAGGCAAGAGAAGTGCAGAAAGAAGCAACAGAGATGCAAACAGGGGGAACAGGGATGGAGAAAGTAGCAAGAGGGGTGCAGAAAGAAGCAAGAGAGGTGCAGAAAGAAACAAAAGAAGAGCAGAAAGAAGGAACAGAGGTGCAGAAAGAGGCAAGAGGGGTGCAGAAAGAGGGAACAATGGTGCAGAAAGAAGCACGAGTGGTGCAGAAAGAAGCAGAGAGGTGCAGAAAGAAGCAAGAGTAGTGCAGAAAAAAGCAACAGAGGTGCAGAAAGAGGTAAGAGGGGTGCAAAAAGAGGGAAGAGTGGTGCAGAAAGAGGCACAAGGAGTACAGAAAGAAGCAAGAGATGTGCAGAAAGAAACAAAAGAAGTGCAGAGAGAAGGAACAGAGGTGCAGAAAGAGGCAACGGGTTGAAGAAAGAGGGAAGAGGGGTGGAGAAAGAGTCAAGGGGGTGCAGAAAGAAGCAAGAGAGGTGCAGAAAGAAACAAAAGAAGAGCAGAAAGAAGGAACAGAGGTGCAGAAAGAGGCAAGAGGGGTGCAGAAAGAGGGAAGAATGGTGCAGAAAGAAGCACAAGTGGTGCAGAAAGAAGCAGAGAGGTGCAGAAAGAAGCAAGAGTAATGCAGAAAGAAGCAACAGAGGTACAGAAAGAGGCCAGAGGGGTGCAAAAAGAGGGAAGAGAGGTGCAGAAAGAGGCACGAGGGGTGCAGAAAGAAGCAAGAGATGTGCATAAAGAAACAAAAGAAATGCAGAAAGAAGGAACAGAGGTGCAGAAAGAGGCAACAGGGATGAAGAAATAGGGAAGAGGGGTGTAGAAAGAGTCAAGGGGGTGCAGAAAGAAGCAAGAGAGCTGCAGAAACAAACAAAAGAAGTGCTGAAAGAGAACAGAGGTGCAGAAAGAGGCAAGAGGGGTGCAGAAAGAGGCAAAAGGGGTGCAGAAAGAAGCGAGAGGTGCAGAAAGAAACTAAAGAAGTGCAGAAAGAAGGAACAGAGGTTCAGAAAGAGGCAAGAGGGGTGTAGAAAGAAACAAAAGAAGTGCAGAAAGAAGCAACAGAGGTGTAGAAAGAGGCAAGAGGAGTGCAAAAAGAGGGATGAGGGGTACAGACGAAGCAATAGAGATGCAGAAAGAAGCAGGAGAAATGCAGAAAGAAGCAACAGAGATGCAGAAATGGGGAAGTGGGGTGGAGAAAGAGGCAAGAGGGATACAGAAAGAAACAAGAGAGGTGCAGAAAGAAACAAAAGAAGTGCAGCAAGTAGGAACAGAGGTGCAGAAAGAGGCAAGAGGGGTACAGAAAGAGAGAAGAGGGGTGTGAAAGAGGCACGAGGGTTGCAGAAAAGCAAGAGGCATGCAGAAAGAAGCAAAGGAGTTGCAGAAAGAAACAAAAGAAGTGCAAAAAGAAGGAACAGAGGTGCAGAAAGAGGCCAGAGGGGTGCAGAAAGAGGGAAGAGGGGTGCAGAAAGAGGCACAAGGGTTGTAGAAAGAAGGGACAGAGGTGCAGAAAGAAGCAAGAGAAGTGCAGAAAGAAGCAACAGAGGTGCAGAAAGAGGGATGAGGGATGGAGAAAGTGGCAAGAGGGGTGCAGAAAGAAACAAAGGAGTTGCAGAAAGAAACAAAAGAAGTGCAAAAAGAAGGAACAGAGGTGCAGAAAGAGGCCTGAGGGGTGCAGAAAGAGGGAAGAGGGATACAGAAAAAGGCACAAGGGTTGCAGAAAGAAGGGACCGAGGTGCAGAAAGAAGCAAGAGAAGTGCGGAAAGAAGGAACAGAGGTACAGAAAGAGGCAAGGGGGATGCAGAAAGAGGGATGAGGGGTGCAGAAAGAAGCACGAGTGGTGCAGAAAGAAGCAAGAGCGGTGTCGAAAGAAGCAAGATGAGTGCAGAAAGAAGCAACAGAGGTGCAGAAAGAGGCAAGAGGGGTGCAAAAAGAGGGAAGAGGGGTGCAGAAAGAGGCAGGAGGGGTGCAGAAAGAAGCAAGAGATGTGCAGAAAGAAACAAAAGAAGGAACAGAGGTGCTGAAAGGGGCAACAGGGGTGCAGAAAGAGGGAAGAGAGGTGCAGAAAGAGGCCAGAGGGGTGCAGAAAGAGGCAAAAGGGGTGCAGAAAGAAGCAAGAGGTGCAGAAAGAAACAAAAGAAGTGCAGAAAGAACAGAGGTGCAGAAAGAGGCAAGAAGGGTGCACAAAGAGAGAAGAGGGGTGTGAAAGAGGCACGAGGAGTGCAGAAAGAAGCACGAGGACTGCAGAAAGAAGCAACAAAGATGCAGAAAGGGGCAAGAGGGGTGCAAAAAGAGGGAAGAGGGGTGCTGAAAGAGGCACATGGGGTGCAGAAAGAAGATAGAGATGTGCAGAAAGAAACAGAAGAAGTGCAGAAAGAAGGAGCAGAGGTATAGAAAGAGGCAACAGGGGTGAAGAAAGAGGGAAGAGGGGTGGAGAAAGAGGGAAGAATAGTGCAGAAAGAAGCACGAGTGGTGCAGAAAGAAGCAGAGAGGTGCAGAAAGAAGCATGAGTAGTGCAGAAAGAAGTAACAGAGGTGCAGAAAGAGGCAAGAGGGGTGCAAAAAGAGGGAAGAGGGGTGCAGAAAGAGGCACGAGGGGTACAGAAAGAAGCAAGAGATGTGCAGAAAGTAATAAAAGAAGTGCAGAAAGAAGGAACAGAGGTGCAGAAAGAGGCAACAGGGGTGAAGAAAGAGGGAATAGGGGATGAGAAATAGTCAAGGGGGTGCAGAAAGAAGCAAGAGAGCTGCAGAAACAAACAAAAGAAGTGCAGAAAGAAAGAACAGAGGTGCAGAAAGAGGCAAGAGGCAAGAGGGGTACAGAAAGAGGCAAAAGGGGTGCAGAAAGAAGCGAGAGGTACAGAAAGAAGTGAGAGGTGCAGAAAGAAGGAACAGAGGTGCAGAAAGAAACAAAAGAAATGGAGAAAGAAGCAACAGAGGTGCAGAAAGAGGCAAGAGGAGTGCAGAAAGAAGGAAGAGAGCTGCAGAAAGAAGCAAGAGAAATGCAGAAAGAAGAAACAGAGATGCATAAATGGGGTGGAGAAAGAGGCAAGAGGGATATAGAAAGAAACAAGAGAGGTGCAGAAAGAAACAAAAGAAGTGCAGTAAGTAGGAACAGAGGTGCAGAAAGAGGCAAGAGGGGTGCAGAAAGAGTGAAGAGGGGTGTGAAAGAGGCACGAGGGTTGCAGAAAAGCAAGAGGCGTACAGAAAGAAGCAAGAGAGTTGCAGAAAGAAACAAAAGAAGTGCAAAAAGAAGGAACAGAGGTGCAGAAAGAGGCAAGAGGGGATCAGAAAGAGGGAAGAGGGGTGCAGAAAGAGGCACAAGGGTTGCAGAAAGAAGGGACAGAGGTGGAGAAAGAAGCAGGGGAGAAGTGCAGAATGAAGGAACAGAGGTGCAGATAGAGGGATGAGGGATGGAGAACGAGGCAAGAGAAGTGCAGAAAGAAGCAACAGAGATGCAAAAAGGGGGAACAGGGATGGAGAAAGTGGCAAGAGGGGTGCAGAAAGAAGCAAGAGAGGTGCAGAAAGAAACAAAAGAAGAGCAGAAAGAAGGAACAGAGGTGCAGAAAGAGGCAAGAGGGGTGCAGAAAGAGGGAAGAATGGTACAGAAAGAAGCATGAGTGGTGCAGAAAGAAGCAGAGAGGTGCAGAAAGAAGCAAGAGTAGTACAGAAAGAAGCAACAGAGGTGCAGAAAGAGGCAACAGGGGTGAAGAAAGAGGGAAGAGGGGTGGAGAAAGAGTCAAGGGGGTGCAGAAAGAAGCAAGAGAGCTGCAGAAACAAACAAAAGAAGTGCAGAAAGAAAGAACAGAGGTGCAGAAAGAGGCAAGAGGAGTGCAGAAAGAGGGATGAGGGGTGCAGAAAGAGGCATGAGGGGTGCAGAAAGAAGCAAGAGAGATGTAGAAAGAAGCAAGAGAAATGCAGAAAGAAGCAACAGAGATGCAGAAATGGGGAAGTGGGGTGGAGAAACAGGCAAGAGGGATACAGAAAGAAACAAGAGAGGTGCAGAAAGAAACAAAAGAAGTGCAGTAAGTAGGAACAGAGGTACAGAAAGAGGCAAGAGGGGTGCAGAAAGAGGGAAGAGGGGTGTGAAAGAGGCACGATGCAGAATAGCAAGAGGCGTACAGAAAGAAGCAAGAGTGTTGCAGAAAGAAACAAAAGAAGTGCAAAAAGAAGGAACAGAGGTGCAGAAAGAGGCAAGAGGGGTGCCAAAAGAGGGAAAAGGGGTGCAGAAAGAGGCACAAGGGTTGCAGAAAGAAGGGACAGAGGTGGAGAAAGAAGCAGGGGATAAGTGCAGAAAGAAGCAACAGAGATGCAGAAAGAGGGATGAGGGATGGAGAAAGAGGCAAGAGAAGTGCAGAAAGAAGCAACAGAGATGCAAAAAGGGGGAACAGGGATGGAGAAAGTGGCAAGAGGAGTGCAGAAAGAAGCAAGAGAGGTGCAGAAAGAAACAAAAGAAGAGCAGAAAGAAGGAACAGAGGTGCAGAAAGAGGCAAGAGGGGTGCAGAAAGAGGGAAGAATTGTGCAGAAAGAAGCACGAGTGGTGCAGAAAGAAGCAGAGAGGTGCAGAAAGAAGCAAGAGTAGTACAGAAAGAAGCAACAGAGGTGCAGAAAGAGGCAAGAGGGGTGTAAAAAGAGGGAAGAGGGGTGCAGAAAAAAGCAAGAGATGTGCAGAAAGAAACAAAAGAAGTGCAGAAAGAAGGAACAGAGGTGCAGAAAGAGGCATCAGGGGTGAAGAAAGAGGGAAGAGGGGTGGAGAAAGAGGCAAGGGGGTGCAGAAAGAAGCAAGAGAGCTGCAGAAACAAACAAAAGAAGTGCAGAAAGAAAGAACAGAGGTGCAGAAAGAGGCAAGACGGGTGCAGAAAGAGGCAAGAGGGGTGCAGAAAGAAACAAAAGAAGTGCAGAAAGAGGCAAGAGGAGTGCAGAAAGAGGGATGAGGGGTGCAGAAAGAGGTACGAGGGGTGCAGAAAGCAGCAAGAGAGATGCAGAAAGAAGCAAGAGAAATGCAGAAAGAAGCAACAGAGATGCAGAAATGGGGAAGTGGGGTGGAGAAAGAGGCAAGAGGGATACAGAAAGAAACAAGAGAGGTGTAGAAAGAAACAAAAGAAGTGCAGCAAGTAGGAACAGAGTTGCAGAAAGAGGCAAGAGGGGTGCAGAAAGAGGGAAGAGGGGTTTGAAAGAGGCACGAGGGTTGCAGAAAAGCAAGAGGCATGCATAAAGAAGCAAGAGTGTTGCAGAAAGAAACAAAAGAAGTGCAAAAAGAAGGAACAGACGTGCAGAAAGAGGCAAGAGGGGTGCAGAAAGAGGGAAGAGGGGTGCAGAAAGAGGCACAAGGGACACAGAAAGAAGGGACAGAGGTGCAGAAGGAAGCAAGAGAAGTGCAGAAAGAAACAAAAGAAGTGCAGAAAGAAGGAACAGAGGTGCAGAAAGAGGCAAGGGGGGTGCAGAAAGAGGCAAGAAGGGTGCACAAAGAGGGAAGAGGGGTGTGAAAGAGGCACGAGGAGTGCAGAAAGAAGCACGAGGACTGCAGAAAGAAGCAACAAAGATGCAGAAAGGGGCAAGAGGGGTGCAAAAAGAGGGAAGAGGGGTGCAGAAAGAGGCACGTGGGGTGCAGAAAGAAGAGAGAGATGTGCAGAAAGAAACAGAAGAAGTGCAGAAAGAAGGAGCAGAGGTGCAGAAAGAGGCAAGAGGGGTGCAGAAAGAGGGAAGAGCGGTGCAGAAAGAGGGTGGGTGGGTGGAGAAAGAAGCAAGGGGGTGCAGAAAGAAGCAAGAAAGCTGCAGAAAGAAACAGAAGTGCAGAAAGAAGGAACAGAGGTGAAGAAAGAGGCAAGAGTGGTACAGAAAGAGGGAAGAGGGGTGCAGAAAGAAGCGAGAGGTGCAGAAAGAAACAAAAGAAGTGCAGAAAGAACAGAGGTGCAGAAAGAGGCAAGAGGTGTGCACAAAGAGGGAAGAGGGGTGTGAAAGAGGCACGAGGAGTACAGAAAGAAGCACGAGGACTGCAGAAAGAAGCAACAAAGATGCAGAAAGAGGCAAGAGGGGTGCAAAAAGAGGGAAGAGGGGTGCAGAAAGAGGCACGTGGGGTGCAGAAAGAAGCAAGAGATGTGCAGAAAGAAACAGAAGAAGTGCAGAAAGAAGGAGCAGAGGTGCAGAAAGAGGCAAGAGGGGTGCAAAAAGAGGGAAGAGCGGTGCAGAAAGAGGGTGGGTGGGTGCAGAAAGAAGCAAGAAAGCTGCAGACAGAAACAGAAGAAGTGCAGAAAGAAGGAACAGAGGTGAAGGAAGAGGCAAGAGGGGTACAGAAAGAGGGAAGAGGGGTGCAGAAAGAGGCAAGAGGGGTACAGAAAGAGGGTGGATGGGTGAAGAAAGATTCAAGGGGGTGCAGAAAAAAGCGAGAGAGCTGCAGAAAGAAACAGAAGGAGTGCAGAAAGAAGGAGCAGAGGTGTAGAAATAGGCAAGAGGGGTGCAGAAAGAGGGAAGAGTGGTGCAGAGCGAGGCAAAAGGGGTGCAGAAAGAAGTGAGAGGTGCAGAAAGAAACAAAAGAAGTGCAGAAAGAAGGAAAAGAGGTGCAGAAAGAGGCAAGAGGGCTGCGGGAAGAGGGGTGTGAACAAGGCATGAGGGGTGCAGAAAGAAGCAAGAGAGGTACAGAAAGAAGCAACAGAGGTGCAGAAAGAGGGAAGAGGGGTGGAGAAAGAGTCAAGAGAAGTGCAGAAAGAAGCAATAGATGTAGAAAGGGGGAAGAGGGGTGTAGAAAGAGGCAAGAGGGGTGCAGAAAGAAGCAAGAGAGGTGCAGAAAGAAACAAAAGAAGTGCACAAAGAAGGAACAGAGGTGCAGAAAGAGGCAGTAGGGGTGCAGAGAGAGGGAAGAGGGGTGCAAAAAGAAGCAAGACAGGTGCAGAAAGAGGCAAGAGGGGTGCAGAAAGAAGAAAGAGAGGTGCAGAAAGAATCAAAAGAAGTGCACAAAGAAGGAAAAGAGGTGCAGAAAGAGGCAATAGGGGTGCAGAGAGAGGGAAGAGGGGTGCAAAAAGAAGCAAGACAGGTGCAGAAAGAGGCAAGAGGGGTGCAGAAAGAAGCAAGTGAGGTGCAGAAAGAGGCAAAAGAGGTGCAGAAAGTAGAAGAGATTTGCTGAAAGAGGCAAGAGAAGTGCAGAAAAAGAAAAAAGGTGCAGAAAGAAGCAACAGAAATGCAGAAAGAGGCAAGAGAGGCACAGAAAGAAGCAAAAGTGGCTTGCACACCATTAGTACCAATTTAACACCCACATTTATCAATAAGTAACAGGTGACCATTCTAGGTTTGCAAAGGACGGTCCACCACGCTGCATTTTTGGTAACGTTTGAGCCAGAAACAAGGTTTTTTTTGTTCAAATCTGCAGATTATGCAGCACATGATGGATTATGTGGCAAATGCAGAAAGTGTCTAATCATGCGCAAATCGGTGCAGCCGAACAGTCGCATCATTCCAGTGGCCCTGCTCATACCTCTGACTAGGTCCAGAAGTGCTCCTCAGTGGTTCCTTTTTTTTTTCTCATTGAGTTTATAGTTTAGCTTCTTTTTTTTTGTTTTTTTTAATATATATTTTTTTTTTCCAGGATAGCAGTGGTTACAATAAATACAAAAATAACATAATACTAGCAAGAAAAAACTGAAAAACAAGAAATAATGGCGAAAACAAAAGATAAAATCAGTCCAAGGGGCGTGAAATCCAGATACAATACATAATACTGGGACGGAAACCCATAACACACAACATACAACAGATGCATTCTAAATTCCTGTTTCGTCTAATATTCCATTAAAAGACCCCAAATTTGAAGATCCCTTTTCTTCGCTCTCCTACCTTTACACTTATACAATGCCATCTCCAGATTATACACATGAAAGAGTCTAGCATACCATGCCTGATATGTCGGAGGGTCTTCGTCCTTCCATTTTGAGGCAATCATTATCCGAAAAATTGCTGTTGCCATGAAACAAAAATAAACTTGGGTCAATTCTAACTGTAAAGTCTCATCATAGCCAAGTATCAACAAAGTTGAAGTTAAAGGAACCGCCCGCCCCATATTGGGATGCAAAAACGTTTCGACCCCATGCTTTAATATATTCAGTTTACCGCAATCAGAGAACATATGAACCATATCTGCAGGACACTGTCCACATCTTGGACATTTGTTGGTTTCTCTTTTCCCCATGCCCATAGTTTAGCAGTGTAAAATAGAGCCTAAACACTGTTTTAAAGTGTTGAGCCTTAAGGTTAGCCGATAAAAATCTCGTTCTTGATAGTTTTAAAGATCTGCACAGGTCCACATCCTGATTATTCAATTTGTCCGCCCAGCCACTTTCTGTCCTGATTATATCATCAGGATTAGCATCCATCAACATTGTATATAATTCGTTGACTCGGGGGTGCCCATAAACTAAACTCTCTAAAAGCGGAATCCGGTCCAGGCTAGTAAGCTGCGAGACAATCGGCTTAATTGTCTCCCTTATTTGTACATATTTAAATAATGTCCGAGGATCTACCTCATATCGTTCCTGTAGCTCTCCAAAAGACATAACTCCATTCAGGTTAATAATATCTCCCATATTATTAATTCCTGCCTGCTCCCATGTTCTACCTATGTTATCATAGAGTGGGGCTGGGAAAATTGATGACCGCCACAATGACAAATACCGCTGGACTTTTGGAATTTTGAGAAGTTTACCGGACTTTCGCCACACATTCCAAGCTGTTCTTAGAGGTTTGAAACGAGTTTTCTTATAATAACTCCCCTCCAACTGCCTCAGTATTACCCCTGGTGCTACATCTCCAATAGCTAGCTCATAGATGGAGGGCGGGAGTTCCCTTACTAGGTCTACTGACTTTGTCTCAGCCCTAGATTTCGGACTAAATAGAATGGTCATTTGCTGCAGCGTTATAGCCCAATAATAATATAAAAGATTAGGGACAGCCAAACCCCCTCGATCTTGTGGTAGAGTCATTAACTTCATTGATCTCCTTATCTTTTTATACCCCCATATAAATTGTGAGAACATCCCCTCTATTTTTTTAAACAAAGAGTTTGCCGGTTCAAGTGGTATACACCGAAATAAATAAAAAAAATGAGGAAACATTGTCATCTTTATGACATTAGCTCTTCCGATTATGGATAGATGTAGATTATCCATTCTCTTTAAATCTCCCGCTATCTTTTTTAGTAAGGGTTCCGAATTAATATCCCAGATGGTCCCGACTTCTGCCGCGATAGTTATCCCTAGATATGTGGCAGCCTCGGTCCTCCGTGAGTCCTGGAATGACATGGATTTGGAGCAGACAATTTTTGTTTTGTCAGTGTTTAAACCATAGCCTGACTGTTTTCCAAATTCCAGGGCCAGAGTTTCAATCCTTTCTATTGCACCTAGTGGGTCAGGGGTGACAACTGCAATGTCGTCAGCGTAGGCTAACACCTTGGTATTGTAACCCCTGACCAATATTGGTTTGATTGCCTGATCGCTTAATAATGATCTAATTAAGGGGTCTATATAGAGCGCGAAGAGAATAGGGGAACAGGGACAACCCTGCCTCGTGCCTCATGCGATCTTAACCTTTCCCGATTCCCTCCCCATCAGCTGTATTTTGGCATAAGATTAAACATACATTGCTCTAAGGGCGTTTAATATGCGAGGGCCGAAGCCATTAGATCTTAAGTTCTTCCACAGAAATGCCCATTCAACCTGATCAAACGCTTTTTGCGCATCCAACAATATCAAAGACATATGCTCGTCTGTATCTTCCGCTATGTTAAATAAAGAGATTACCCTGCGGATATGATCCGTCGTCCCTCTGCCCGGGATGAAACCGGGCTGCCACGGGCTTACTAAAGAAGCAATTATCCTTGATAATCTACGCGCAATAATCTTGGAGTACAGTTTTTCATCAGCGTTTATCAGTGAGATTGGTCTGTATGACGCTGGATCTTCTGGAGCCTTTCCCTTCTTCAGGAAGATAACTATATTAGTCTCTTGCCATGATTGGGGAGGGATTCCCTTCTGTTGGACAGCTAAAAATAGGTCTAGCAGGAGAGGGGCTAATTCTATCTGTAGTGCTTTATAAATCTCAATTGGGATCCCATATGGGCCTGCCGCCTTACCTGAGGCCATCAACTGGAGTGCCTCAGTTACCTCGTTCATTGAGATGTCTTCTTCTAGCTCCTGAATCAGAGGGGGTATTCCTTCTGTTCCTGTGTCTATTATAGTTTGTGTGCAACCCTGGACCGATACAGATCCTGGTAGAAATCAGCAAATATACTTATTATTTCTTGGGGTTCAATAGCTATATGGCCATCCTTCCCCTTAACCTTAAAATATTATTTGCAGTTGCCCTTTGTTTTAGGCAAAGTGCCAAGTGTTTCCCCGTCATCTCTCCATACTCATAGTTATCCCGCACACAAGTTTGTAATCTTTCGGCGATTATTTTATTATAAACCCCATTAATTTTAGCCTTAGTACTAATAACTTTTAGCTCCAGCTGTGATTGTAGCTCAGTCTGGTTTTGTACTATGGCTGTCATATGCTTTTCCTCGTATTTACTTAGCTCCTTCATAAGTGCGTGTATTGCCTCTTTCTGTTTTTTTCTGTGAGACCCCACGAAGCTAATTATTTCCCCCCTAAGTCCTGCTTTAAATGCATCCCATACATTTTCTCTCGAAGTGCTAAACCTATTTATATCATAGAACTGCCTGGTCCACCCCCTAATATGTTCTATAAACCCTTCGGTGGCTAATAATTTCCTGTCGAAAGACCACTTTGTAGGTGCTCTCGCGTGCCCCGGGGCCTCAATATCCAGCTCCAAAGGGTTGTGGTCCGACAGGACCTTAGGCATTTTCCTGATATAAGCTCCCTCAGTAAGAGAAATGGAGACAAAGAAGTAATCGAGCCTGACATACTTCCTGTGTGGGCATGAGAAATAGGTAAACCCTGGGTCATCTGGCTTTTTATACGACCACATGTCTACAAGCCTGTGACTGTCTACCAATGCCTTTAAAGCTCTAAAGACCTGTGGTTTCCTCCCCTGATACCCTCCCCTGGGAGGGCCACTTGCGTCTAGGTGGATGTTAAAATCGCCGCAAATAATAAGGGGGGTTGGCCATGAAGCAAGCTCGATTTCCAGTTCTGACAACAAATCCCCATCATCTAGATTTGACCCATAAATTGTACACAATGTAAAGCCGCTTGGGATTAAAGCGATTGCCCATCTACCCCACTTATCCGAGTGCATTCGCTTTATGGGTGGCATCCGGTTAGATATATGAATTGCAACCCCTCTGGTGTTGGTGAACTGAGATGAGCAGATAACCTGTGTATACCCTGGGATGATGTTAAGCCCTCTCTTCTGCCAAGGGATATGAGTTTCTTGTTGACATATAATGTCCGCACCTAATGCTCGTAGCACCTCTCCTGTCCTGCCTCTTTTGCCCCTGTCGTTCAGTCCTCCTATATTTATAGTACAAATCTTTAGCCTACCCATCCCTGCTTTTTACCTTGATACCTGAATTGCCCCTTGAACCATCCCTTCGGGTTGTCTCCATTCCATCTTTTTATTTTACCACAGTATTCCGCATTCCTGAAAATATTATTTTTTTCCCCCACCCACCCTCTTCCACCCCATCCCTCCCCTCCCCCTCACCCCAGCCCCCCTGCCCTGTTTTGTGAAGCAACAGACCTGCCAGGTCTGTGGGTGATGGTGAATGGTGGTGTCCTCCCTATGGTGACATATATAATACATTTTTTGTTAAATTAGCCCCCCCTGAGCCCCTCTTGAGCTTTCCATTTCTCCTCTCCATTCTGGCTAATTTTGCCTATCCCATCCTGCTCTGGGTCATAAGTGACCAAAAGAGAGAGAAGAGGGAAAAATAAAAGAACAAGCGAAAATGCATAATAATCAAACTGCTACTGTGCTCAATGTTATACTTCAGTCCTAGTTGCTCCTGAGGGAAGAAAGAAAGTAAGAAAAGAAAAAGAGAAAAAAAAAACCCCCAAGGGGTCATCTCCCCCCCGCAGTCAGAAACTCCTTGGCCTTGATCTCCGATGTAAAGTATCTAGTCTGATCCTTCCAGACTACTTTCAGTCTAGCCGGGTTTAGGAGGAAAGCTTGTGCACCCTTCTCCTGGAACTGGGTAATCATTTGGCGCAATCGCCATCGTCGTTCCACTGTAATGTGGCAAAAATCTGGTCGGGTGAAGAATGAGAACCCATCAGCCGTGCGTTGTGCTTCTGGTCTAGCCTTTTCAAACACATTCTGTCTTAATAGAAAATTACCGAAGTAGACCAAGAATGCCCGCGGTTTGGCGTCTGGGCGGGCTGGCTACCGTATATTGAATGGTACTCGGTGCGCCCTTTGTATTTCTTGGGGCCAGTTCCACCCTTCCAATTCTGGAAAGGATTTCTGCAGTAGCTGAACCATAAAAGAGCGTGCATCTGACCCCTCCTTACCCTCTGGAATACCCAGGAATCGTAAGTAAGGACTTGTAATGATATTAGTGACCGGATGTCAGAGCTAGAGTCAAGAACTACCTCATTGGAGGTGGATATAGCTGGAACAAAGGGGCAAGTGGAGGCACATGAGGCACAACTCATTGACATTCAATGGAAGCTAGAGGAAAGTGAAAATCGCCAGAGAAGGTATAGTTTAGCTTCTAATGAAATGAGGAAGACTAAACCTGAGGTTACCACTCCACAACACAGACTACCATACCACATAATTACTCTCCATAACACATAATCCCACTCTACATAGCTCCTATACACTAAATACCACATACTTTCTATCCACATAATTTCACTGCACAACATACCACATAATTCCACTACACACAACGTACATCCCCTCCACTCCAAAAAACATTAGTAAACAATGTTTACATTTACAACACCAATTACTCTAACTCTTGCAAATGCGAGACCTATTACATTACAAATGCTTCTTTAACTGGTCGCGTCTGCAGCGTGGTCGAGAAAGGGGGCTGGGCCTCCAACCAGTGCTCAGGAATTCCGCTGCGTAGGACTTACAGGAGGTACCAGGAGGGCTTCTTGGCCCCCAAAGTCCCTCAGGAGTAAAGCAAACTTCATCCCCTAACCCGTAGTGTGCCAGGAGGTGCGTTTGCAGAGTGGTGGAGAAAGGGGGGCGTGGCCTCCGAAGACCTCTTAGCAATACCACTGTGTGGGACTTACTGGAGGTAACAGGAGGGGTAGTTGGCCCCCAAGGCCCCAAGGACGTCCTTGGGGGCTAGCTACCCCCTATTACCTCCAGTAAGTCCCACACAGCAGCACTGGTAAGTACTCATAGCAGGCCATGCCCCCTTTGCCCACCATTCTGCAAACGCGCTCCCTGGCGCGCTCTGGGAAGGGGATTTAAGTCTCTTTCGCTGCTGGGGGTCCTTAGGGGCCAACTAGCCTACCTGATACCTCCAGTAATCCCCAGATAGTGGTATTGCTGAGAGGTGGACACAGGCCATGCCCCCTTTCTCCACCACTCTGCAAACGCGCCTCCTGGTGCGCTCTTGGTTGGGGGATGAAGTCCCCTTGCCTCCTGAGGGTCCCTGGGGGCCAAATAGCCCTCCTGTTATCTCTAGTAAGCCCCACACAGCTAGATTGCTGAGAGTGGTCTGAGACCACGCCCCCTTTTTACACCCCTCTGCAAACGCACCTCCTGGTGCACTGCTACTCGGGGGATGAAGTCCACTTTAGTCCTGAGGTCCTCAGGACACAAGAGGACCTCATCGCCCCACCAGCAGTGCACCAAGAGGCATGTTTGCAGAGTGGTGTAAAAAGGGGCATGGCCTCGGACCACCTCTCAGCAATCCAGCTGTGTGGGCCTTACTAGAAATAACAGGAGGGCTAGTTGGCCCTTAAGGACCCTTAGGGTTCAAGGGGACTTAATCCCCCAACGCAGAACGTGCCAGAAGGCACATTTGCATAGGTGTGCAGGGAGGGGGCGGGGCCTCCGGCGACTTGCCGTTTTTTTTTTTTTTTTTTTTATTTTAGGAAGGGGGCTGTGTGGCTTCCCCTTCCATTAACCCTTTTGGGCCGGGGACCCCACCCCCGGGGCCTTATCCATTTTTTTTTAAAATAAAAAATTTGAAAAGGGAGAGGGATGCACGCGGCCCCCCTCCCCAGGCCGATTACAGCCCCAGGGACCCCATACCCCGGGGCTGGGCCTTGGTTTTTATTTTTTATTTATAGAGGAGGGGGGCCGTGCAGCCCCCCTCCCTAGGCCGGTTTCGTCCCCAGGGACCCCATCCCCCAGGGCCCGGCAAAACCTTTTTTTAAAGAAGGGGGGCCCTTCCCTGGGCTACTATTGGCCCCGGGGACCCCATCCCCTGGGGACAGCCCTCACATTGGGGACCGCGGGGGAGCCCCAATGCCCCCGTGGTCCCTGCTGGCTCCCCGCCTCCTGCGGGAGCCGGCATTGCTTTTGGACAAGGGGAGCTGCTAACATGCAGCTCCCCTTGTCCAAAAGCAATTCTGCTTCGCTTCATGGAAGCAAGAGCAGGTTTCCTGCTCTCGCTTCCATGAAGCGAAGCAGAGCTTGCTATGACATGGCAGGAGCCGTGCTCCTGCCCTGCCACAGCAAACTGCAATGTCCCGGGGGTGGGTACCCAGGGACATTGCTGGAGCCGGCCCTGGGGGGTGGTGGTCCCCAGGGCCATAGAGGGCTCCAGGAGGTAGGTCACGCGGCCCCCCTCCCTTTGAGTGCAAAGCCCCGGGGAGGTGGTGGACCCTGGGGCCGGGGGTCTGCAACGGACCCCTGCACTTCATTTATGTATGCCCCAGGGAGGTGGTGGTCCCCGGGGCCGTGTGGGGGTGGCTTGAGCCCCCCCACAAAAATCAGAGCCCCAGGGAGGTGGCGGCCCCCAGGGCTGTGTTGGGGGAGGCATGAGCCCCTGCATGCATTTTAATTAGAATAAAGCCCTGGGGAGGTGGCGGTCCCCGGGGCTGCGGGGGGGCTGGTGCCCTCCGCATGTAATCAGCATGGCCCCGAGGAGGTGGTGGTCCCCGGGGGTGGGGGGGCCCCGTGGGCCCCCACACTATATTTTATGATTGCCCCCGGGACCTGCCCCACCCAGGGGCTTAATTAAATGAAGCGCGGCAGACCGCACTTCATTTTTTTTATTGTTTGGTGGGATTCGCACACCCAGCACGAATTCTGCCGATTGCTTTTTTTTTTAAACTGCTTTTTTTGGGCCTGAGCAGGCCTAGGGGGTCAGGGTGTTTTTACCCTGCCCCCTTTTCTTGTTTTTTATCTTTTTTTTACTGTTTTCTTGTGACTCGGTTTCACCGAGTCACAGGATGGCTGCCAACACTTCTTGGTTTGGAGTGTTGACAGCCAATCAAAATGAAGCTTGTGCTCGGGAGGGTTCACGAACCCTCCTCGGCCAACAGATATCGATATTTTTATTTTTTGAATTTCTCAAGAACTACTGAACGGATTTACACCATTTAAAACAAAGCACGCTGTCTGAACCAAGACCTACCTTTTTGCCAAATTTGGTGTAATTCTGTTCAGCAGTTCGGGCTGTATCTTTGTCTAAAGTTTCCTACGGAATTTAACATGGAGAAAACGGGTTTTGGGACTCCCCTTTTTTCTCGGCTCCCGCTCGACAAATCACCCCAAAACTTTCAAGACAGGAGCTGACCTGAGTGAACCATTAGTTTTGTAAATTTCGCAAAGAATTGTCAAACGGCGCCAAAGATATTGGAAAAAGAAAAAAAGGTTTTTGAATAGAAACGAGGTCCTAACTATAACTACCTACTGGCGACCGCCAGTAGGTATATATATATATATATATATATATATATATATATATATATATATAAACCTCGCCCTTCAAACGATCCCATCTGCAGGAACAAACGAGAGTGGACCCAAGATAAGTGCTATTTTTTGTTTATTGCTCCAAAAACAGCTCCGCCATGACGCGTTTCGGCAGTTCCCTGCCTTGATCAGAGTATATATATTCACTGGAAAAAACACAAAGGGCACAGGGACGTTACAGTTAGGAAATGAAATTAAAAAAACTTAGAAATTCACTGAAAAAACCAAAGGTTACAGAAACGTTATAGTTAGGCTCAGGTTTCACTCATACAAAACCAGGGAAATCCAGTAATTATAGTTAGCTGAGCTAACTATAACTCACGCCCCCGCAATGCACTGCTTATGACCTCACATATTACATCACTCGTGAGATGGTCAGTGACATCAGTGATGACATCATTGATGACATCTCAAAGAGTGACAGGGGATGGGTATGTGTATTCACTTCAGACAGCCCCTGGGGGGGTTAAGGTGTGTCCTGCCTTTCCTAGATGAGTAAGGGTTGGGCTGAATAGACCTGGGCTGCATTTAGAGTAATGGGAGGAGATTTCCTTGCACCTGAATAGGCCTGGTCTGCCATACACAATGTTGTCTCCACATCTTGCCAGGAAGCTGGACCAGAGAGGACAGAACTGGTTTGGACTAAGCACGGAGACTTTTTTGCCACGAGAGAACAAAGAGAAATGTGGTATAAATATTGGGGCTCAAACCCCAGAACTTTAGAACTCACTTAGATCAAGGAACCTGCCAAGAAGAAGAGCTGGGGAATCTGTGAGGAGAGACTACAACTTTGCTGTGTGATTCGCTGTGTTGGCCTGCAGCAGCTGTTTCTGTTGGACTGAACTTTCTGTAACTTTTTCTGCTGAGTGTCTCCAAGGGCTTGAAGTAGAGCTTGCCCCCTCTTTAAGAATTCTCATGAACAGTAAAGACTTCACCTTCCTCTGGCTACTGCCTCTGGGACCGCGCATTCCAGTTGCCACAGATGGAAACTGCAGTATGACGGCATCACCGACTCCGCTGCCAGCTCTGTGATCTGAAGACACCACAGAGGGCACTGCTGCACTTTGCACCGCAACCCCGTTCTCACCGACGACGACGACTGCCGCCACCGAGCTGCTGCTTGCATGCGACCTGTGGACATGGCACTCTGCACTGCCTCGGTTCACCCTGCAACCCTGGTCTCATATTTTGATTATTCTATGTTGGATTTTTGTTGTTTTGGTCTTGTTTGGTTAAGATAAAGATTACCTATTTTTCTTAACTGGTGTGGTGTCCATTTGTAGTGTTTTCACTGTGTTACTGTATGTGTGCACAAATGCTTTACACATTGTCTCTGAGATAAGCCTATATGCTCATGCCAAGCTACCAAGGGGGTGAGCAGGAGTTGTCTAAAGGCATAACTCCCTTACCCTGAGTTGAAGCAAGGGTCCCTACTTGGAGAAAGGTGCAAACCATTGCTGACTAGAGACCCCCATTTCTATGTGTAAAAAGTGAAATGTGCTCTGCTTTGAGCAAGTAAGAGCAAAATGCTCCCGCTTTCACATAGTGGAGTGCACTGTTTGCTGTGGCATGGTGGGAGCAGTGCTCCTGCCATGCCATAGCAAAAACTGAAATGTCCTGGGGTTGGACAGCCAGGGACATTGCTGGAGCCGGCCCTGTGGGGTGGCGGTCCTCAGGGCCATGTAGGGCTCCAGGAGGCGGGCCCCCCTCTTTCCTAGAATAGGGCCTGCCCCGGGGAGGTGGCGGTGCCCGAAGCCAAGAACAGCTACACGGCCCCCCTCCTGTTTTTTTTAAACACCATTTGGCCCCGGGGAGGTGATGGTCCCCGGGGCCGGGGGTGGCCCGTGAGGCCCCCCCCACATGAAAATCTAAAAGCCCTGGGGAGGTGGTGGTCCCCAGGGCAGTGGGGTTCCTCATGGCCCCCCATTACATTAGCTCTGGGGAGGTGGTGGTCCCAGGGGCTGCAGGGAAGGCCATAGGGCCTCCCATGCATTTCTACAATAATCAGCCACGGGGAGGTGGCAATCCCCGGGGCTCTGGGGAGGCCCCTGGCCCCCCGCATTTCACTTGTATTCAGCCCTAGGGAGGTGGTGGCACCCCCATCATTTTTTTCAATTGTCTCCAGGACCTGGCCCACCCTGGGGCCTAAATTAAACAAAGCACGGGGGACCGCGCTTTGTTTTCTTTTCATTTTCAGCATGAGTCACGACTCCTGCCAAATTGTTTTTTAAAACAATGCTTTTTTGGCCCAGAAGGGGCCCTGTGGGACCTCTCCTGGAACATTTTTTCTTGTGACTCGGTTCAACCGAGTCACAAGATGGCTGCCAACACTTCATGGTTTGAAGTGTTGGCAGCCAATCAGATCTCAGGCACCAGATTGTGAGGGGACACGGATCCACCACAGCCTCAGTTGTATACCTGAGAAACCTTTACCTTTCTCAGCAACTACTGAACGGATTGACACCATTTAACAAAAAGTTCACTTTCTAGACCAACAGCTATCTTTCTGGCAAATTCCGTTCAGAAGTTCAGGCTGTAGCTGTGTCTAAAGTTTCCTATGGAAATTAACATGGAGAAAAAACATTTTTGTACTCCCCCCTTTTTCTCGGCCCCCGCTTGATGGATCAACATGAAAGTTTCAAGACAACAAGTGTATTAGTTTTGAAATTTCGCGAGGATTCGTCAAACGTTGCCGAGTTATTGCCAAATTAAAAACTCTCTCCCTAAGGAAACATGGCCCTAACCATAACTACCTACTGGCAACCGCCAGTGGGTTTTATATATATATATATATATATATATATATATATATATATATATATATATATATATATATATATATATATATATATATATATATTACACCAGAATTCCCTCGATCATTTCCAGTCGAAAATACGGGACGCGGACACCAGGTAGGTGCAATATTTTTCCTTTTTTATTTAGCTGACGCTCAGCATGGTTGATGACGCGTTTCGCCCATCCAGTGGGCTTGATCACATGACGACACCCTAGTCCCTCATTGCTTTTCAACAATCCTACCACAACTTGCGTCACGTGATTAGTGAAACTAAAAAAAATACTTATAAATATTCTCATTCTGTTACATGCATCAAAATACATTGAAATCAACTATTGGCAGCATAGGCTTGTTTGATTGTGCACTATTTCCAGGATCAATCCGAAACGATATATATAAGGTGCAAAATACTAATTCACATTTTTTTGACAAGACAATTACTGCATTTACTTGTATGAATACAATTATAAAATCGCTATTGGAAGCTAAAAATTAATCATGATTCTGTGCAAATAGCAATATGGATAGTAAACATATACACATTTCCTAAGATCAGTTCAAAAGCTTGATATAAAGTGCTAAGTGCATGATTACAAAATTCTAGAAAATTACTAACAACTAGTTTAAATGCATATGTAAAATGATGATCATTCTCGCGAAGGGGATATTACGGTACTGAACCTAAACAAAAATGTGTTGCTCAATATCTCATGTCAAAGTGACAACAAGTCCTCATATTTGATATATTTTAGATTCTATTGCCAATAGAGAACAATAGATCTTGATCTTAAGTCCCAATGAACAAAATATCTGTAAATAGGATATCCACCACATCAATCATAACCATGTCTAAAAGCTCAGCTATTTGACCCTTAGGGATCCCCTCTTCTGTTCATTTGAACCAAGAACAAGTAAACAATTAAATCCTCCATGTTCTGTACTGAAAACTTCATATGAATTGGCATTCATAGCCATCGCTCATATTATGACTACATCACAAGAGAATATATAAAGTGCTACAACGTGCATATAAAGTGTGCTGTGCTAAAAGTAAAAAACAAAAATCATCATCATCAGATGTTTTAAAATGAGAGAATTAAATTTTATAATAAAACTTGAGATAAAATTTTAATTTTTAAAAATACAGACGGGGGCATTGGCATAGATTACCGCAGCATCATTGCCATATATTGTTTCCATTAGGTGTGGAAAAGTGTTAGAACACCTTCACCTCATTGTTGATACAGGTCGAGTTGGACCTAAGACTGGAGAAGTCACCTTATCATAACCGTATATTGTAATATTATTAAATTGCAGCACCCCTAATGACATGAAAAAAATCCAGGGAGACCCAAGTTGTTTAAATTGGGGATATATATATAAACAAATATGGAGTCAGATATAAGTTGATGGTGATACAAAAATATGTAAAAATATGATGTATCTAAATTGATGTATAAATCTCCCTATACTCAATAAATAACCATAAATAAACATAAATATTTCATAAAACTTAATAAAATCTCTCATAAAAAGTTATACAATTCTTCCCCGTTATTGAGTCCATTGGGAGCGCGAGTATCTAGTTCAAGTATGAATTTCGACTCCAGTTGTCTAAGGATTCTTTCCCTGTTCCCTCCCCTCCTCATTGGTGGAACCGCAGCTATGACGTAGTATTTTAAATCTTCCAATTTATTATGATGCACTGCCTTAAAATGTCTGGCCACTGGATAAGTCATGTCAGAGTTGACGATGCCTCTAAGGTGCTGTAAGATACGGACATGCACCTGCAGTTTTGTGCTGCCTACGTATTGAAGACCGCATGTACAGCTCAATACGTAGACTGCATATTCTGTGCGACACGTGTATCTTGCTTGAAGTTTGTTTGTAGTGGCGCCATACATTGTGGTATACTGTGATGTGTTGGCTCCAAACTTACATGCTCTGCACGTAGTGCACTTGATAAACCCATTACGAGGTGTTAGCCACATGGAACTTGGTTGATTTACATTAGTAATCAATTCCGGACTAGACCTGACTAGTGCATTATGCATAGATTTGGACTTTCTAAATGTCAAGGCTGGGGGGTTTGGGAATAGTTGGTTCAATGTCGTGTCAGTTCGCACTATGGGCCAATGTTTATTTAAGATGGTCCTAATTTTCTTGTGCTGGCTGCTATAGGTTGTTATGAATCTCATTTTGGTGTTTTCTTCCTCTTTGTTAGAATCACTGTTTCTTCTCTTATTGCAAGGGATATCGGCATTGGTCAACAAATCTTCCCGGGATTTCATTCTAACCTTCAATAAGGCTAAATCAATTATCTTATTGGTGTAGCCCCTGGCTAGGAATCTGAGCCTACTCTCATTTATGCAGTTTTCAAATGCTATGTCTGTGCTACAGATCCTACGTAGCCTCAAGAATTCCCCATATGGGATATATATATATATATATACATACATATATATATATTCCATACGCAAAACATACCGCAGTTGCAGCAAGTAGAAGCCCACCATTCGGAGAAATAAGTATCAAAATTGCTTTTATTTTTCAAGGACAACAGTCACAGAATGCAGCATAATGCATTTCGAGCGTAAGACGCCCTTAATTATATGCAGTCCAGAGGCTCAGCTGTTCCCACCTTAAATATGCTGTGGTAGTAAACAGCGAAAGGGGACACCACACGCACCTGCGGTTTCAAAGTAACCATTATCAGTGTTATTGTTTTTTCAAGTACACGCACTTGGCAACTAGAGTACATTTAGTAGCTGAACTCCCACATTTTATTGCATCGTGCAATCATTTCTAAACAGAGTTCCAACTATGCATCTCCGTTGTCAGTGCTATCCATCATTGGACTACATTACCCATAATACTTTGTAATGGTGTTCAAAGTGCAGTGCGGCATTCCCCTCAATTCCAACATTTACAATATATATATATATATTATATATATATATATAATATATATTTTTATATATATATATATATGAAGCAATTTGCTTGTGCCGCCGCGCTCGCAAGAAAGCCCGCACTACAGGGTAAATCCTTATCAATTTATTGTAGTTGATGCCTTTCGACCACTCGGGTCTTTGTCAAAGCATATATATATATATATATATAACCTTCTGGTGGTTGCCAGTAGGTAGTTATAGTTAGGGCCATGTTCCAATAGGAAAAACAATTTTTGACTTGCCAATAACTTTGGCGTCGTTTGACGAATCTTCACGAACTTTTTCAAAAAGAGTGTCAAGTTGGGGTTTGTTGTACATGGAAAATACGTCATGCAGGAACCAAGATAAAGGGGGGTAAAAAAAGTGCATTTCCAATGGGGTTTTGAACACGACTACAATCTGAACTGCTGGACGGAATTACACCAAATTTGGCAGAAAGGTAGCTTTTGGTTCGCAGATTACACTTTGAGTTATTTGGTGCAAATCCATTAAGTAGTTACCTAGAAACTAAAGGAAATCCAAATTTGTATATCTACGACCTCAACTAACTTGGGAATATTTCGTGATGATTCGCGAATACGCGCACCAACAGAAATACCGTGATTGGCTGGCCGCAACCTGAGCAGAAAGCTGCGGCTGTCATTTTAGTTTATCCATACAGTCCCCAGTGCTACACAGAAATGGCAGAAACTGGGATAAGTGATCAGGTTGGATGTACCCTAACCCAATGTGTGGGATATAGGGGTGTTTCTGGGATACAGTATAGGCAGAAAACAAGGAAGAAAACGTTTTTCTGCACCCATATGTGATATCTGTGAATTCACCGTGACGCTCAATGCAGCCCCCGTTTAAATTTGCGATGAATTCATGAATATCACTGAAAAAAAAAGATATGAATGCATGCACACACTCAGTCTCACTCAGACAATCACAGACACACTCAGACACTTACACATCCACTGAGACACCTACTCAAACACTCATGCATCCACTCACACACCCACTTAGACACTCATGCACCTATTCACAGACCTACTGGGACACTGACACACCCACTTACAGATCCACTCTTACGTTCACACACCCACTTATAGACACTCATGTATCCATTCACAGATGCCCTCAGACACTCATGTACCCACTCACAGACCCACTCAGAGAATTATGTACCCAGTCACCCAGTCACCCACTCAGACACACACCTACTCAGAGACCCTATCAGACACTCTGATACCCACTCATAGACCCACTGAGATACTCACATAGCCACTCACAGATCTACTGGAACACTCATGCACTCACTCGCAGACTCACTCAGAGACTCACACACCCACTCACAGACCCACTGAGACACTCATGTACCCACTCGCACACCCATTCAGAGACTCATGCACCCACTCACAGGCCCACTGAGACACTCATGTACCCACTCGCACACCCATTCAGACACTCATGCACTCACTCACAGAGCCACTCAGACTTTCACACACCCACTCACAGACCGACTCAGACATTCACTCAGCCACTCACAGACTCACTCAGACACTCATGCACCCACTCACAGACTCTCTCAGACACTCCTGTACTCACTAACAGACCCACTCAGACACTCATGCACTCTCTCAGAGATCCACTTGGACACTGATGTACTCACTCAAAGACCCAATCAAACACACATGCACTCACTCACATACCCACTCAGACATTCATGCACCCGCTCACAGATCCAGTTAGACACTTATGCAGTGACTCACAGACCCACTCAGACACTCACACACCCAGTCTCAACCATTCAGAAACTCATGCTCCCACTCACAGACTGTCTGTTAGACCCATTGAGAAGGTTATGGACCCACTGACAGACCCAATCAACCACTCATAGACCCACTCACAGACACATTCAGAGACTTATACATACACTTATACAGTAATTTAAATACAGATGTACTCAGTGTGATGAACAGAATCACTTATATAGGTATGATTTTTGAATGTGCTGGTGTCTATTGAATGTCTGCTTATGTTTTACATATTCACGAATTTTGGAAAAAAAAATGTTGAAAGTTATTTTTAAAGACAATGGACAACATTGTGGTGAATTAGGGTGGGTCTAAGATGAGCCTTTGTGTTGAATGTGTATATATGACAGCTGCACATAAGACAGTATACAGTTTCAAGTTATTGAGAAACACCCTGTTGCTTTCGTCTGTGAAGTGAGCTCCATCACTTCTATAGATTCCATGCATGTCAAAACGCAAGTTGGTGTTGTAGATAGATTTAAACAAGAACAAGAGCACCCCGTATGTCAATGTGAACAGGGAAATTAAGGCAACCTTGGCAAGTGTTCACTTAGAACTCATTCTTAGAAAATATTTTTGGTTCACAGATCTTTCTGTGTAGAATGAATCTTTCAAACAACCTGTATGGTTACATTAATAATACTCTTGAGTAGGGAAAATAAGATTCCAGAGCAGCCAGTATTTATAAACAACAACGGTTCAGCCAAACCGAGTTTATTGGACAAGGATTATTTGTTAGACAAACAGATGTGAGTGTTCCTCAAAGAAAAAGGAAGAGTGAGTATATCCCAGGTGAAAAAACAAACCAAAACCGAATTTGGAGATGAGAAGGTAAAGTGCAAGGTGAACATACACGGTAAATGGTTGTTTTATAACAAAAGACAGCAGTATTATATTCAACAGAGTTAGAGACACAGGGAATTAATCATTGTATCACAGTTCAAAGAAACAGTCTGTCTATGTACATATGTCGATGGCGTTTCGACCCTTAGAAGAATGAAAGCGTCTCATCAGGACTGAAATTGCCTAGGGTTGCCTGGGGTTGCCTTCTTGTCTTCAAATTCAGTTTTGGTTTGTCTTTTCACCTGGGGCATATTCAATCTTCATTTTCCCTTTGAGAAACACTCACATCTGTTTGTCTAACAAATAATCCTTGTCTAATAAACTCAGTTCGGCTGTACCGTAGGTGTTGTAGATAGAGCCCATGTTATGGTCTATGAGGAATTTAGAAAGAGTTTTATTAACATCTTTCCTAGTTTTGTCAATCTGTGGACAGAATTGTTTAGACCACTTCCATTTCTTCCTTTGGCATATGTTGGAGTACACCAAGCAATGTGAGGGAAAAGTGTCATTAGTTCTGCAAAGGTATCTTTCATAAGGATTTCCAGTCCTACCCTAGTCAGTGTGTCTAGGTCATTGCCACCACAGTGCACAATCATGAGGTCAGGGGGTTGGCAGTCCACAATGCTTTCAACCAAAGACAGCAATTGATGCTAATTTAACCCTCTGTGGCCAACCCAAGTTATATCCACATTAGGCAAACCGAAGTCCCCGTCAATCGCACTCTTTCTAGCAGCCTCTCTAGCCCAAAACACATAGCTGTGGCCACCAATCCACATTCTAACCATTTTGAAGTGAAGGAGCAGTAGCAGACAGGAGAAGGCTGGAGCTGAATAAGACAGTTTTCAATATGAAAGGCAATTAAAAAGGAGGTGAGGTCCTGTTTAAAAAAAAACACATATTCCATTGGATGGTGTAAGTATGCAGTGCAATAAAATTAGGCACCATCTTTAAAAGATAAGTAAGTAGATCTGTGATTGGCTGTGGTAAAAATATAAACAAATTTAATTAAACTTGGATATGCTTTTAATTGTGTATAGTCAACCACACCTGCTGCAGTTGATTTTGCATCTAGTATGGTCCTTCTAGAATGTGTTGAGAACTTGTGACCTACTGGTTCTAGAGGGTTGCTTTGAAGACTCTGCTAAGAGAGTGTTGGGGGAAGGGTGTTAAAGAGAGAGTTGCCTTTTAAAACAGTAATCATTGTTGAAGAGTAAGAGCTTGTTTTCTTAGTGAGGGCTTTCCTATAAAGTATAGTGTACTTTTAAAGTAATAAAATAAGCTAGCTAAATATGTTTTGGACTCCTGTAATGATTCGCAAGTTCATCGTGGCGGCCACGAATAATTGATGAATATACACAAAAAGTCTTCCATATTGGGCTTCGTTATAAAATTGCATGAAAGGATTAAGACAAACTAACCATTCGGAAATGTACTAAAAACTAAAATATGAAAGACATGTTTTTATTTGCTGCCTTGCGCAGTATGAGAAATTGCAAAGTTGAAAAGGTTGCCAATAATGGTTGCTTTGTATGAGAGTGTTATGCCACTCTTATGCTTACTTTTCACATTTTTTGACACTATTGAATATATCTGATAAGAACAACAAAAAAAACTATTTGACCAATGTACTCAAATTTCAGGTATGTCCATTAGATTGAATTTTGAAAAAATAAATTTGTTTGAAAAGGTATATGTGTATGTGAGTTTGTTGAACGTGAGTATGATATAAAGAAAAGTATTGCAACTTCACAAGATGATTTGTTAGTGCTAGTGTAAGGCTTTTCATATATTTATTAATTGGTGAGTAAGACCCTTTCTGGCTGTGTGAGTATGCATCTGTTTGTCTGAGGTGTGTGATAAGTTGGTTCACAAAGTGTTCCCCTGGAACTATATATTGTACATATGCTGTTTTACTGCATGCTCTAGTTGGTAGAAAAAAGTGCTTGCTAAGCTTTAAACGTCTAGTTCACAATGTACTAGAACCTCTGCAAAGTAATGTACCAGAACATCTGCAAAGTTTTATAGGCCCATACATGATGTTCTGCTGACAAATAATGTTTTTCTTTGTACTCTGGGACTTGTAGTCATATTTATCCCATTTTAAAAGAGGACTACAAGTCACAGAATTGAAAGGAAAAAACATGCACTGTAGCAGTACATAACGCATGAACCTGTGAAACTTGGCAGCTATATATTAGATACCCTTTATGGTGAGTGTTGGTTAGTTATAGGGCAGGTTTGTATGTGCTTAGATGGCAAGACATGTCCTTTTAAGTAAATACTGAGTCACATGTGTAGTATGAGAGTGTTAGGTATAGTTACATATGCAGTGTTTCACATACAGTACACAGTTTACACATATGCAGGAAACAATGAATACTTATCTACTGTGTGAGAGAGAGTCAGAGGTAGGTAGATATTCAGTGGCATACCTATAGAGAATTTATGAATTCAGCAGTACTTACATATAGCTGAATCCTATGGTATGCTGTAGATAGACTATAGGTCAGAGTGCGTTGTACTTAAATGCAGTTTTAAGTTTGCTAAGTTACATGTGTACTTATAGAACAAAAAATAAAGGGAAATGCAGGACCATCCAAATGTACCATTGTATGAACACATTTCATCTTCTACAGACAAGGATACTGACCAATGGCAAATCCCATTAATACCTCAATACAACTCAAGAGGCAAGCAAGATATTCTAAATAGAGGAAACATCTTGAGACTGCTAGCAGAAGTACGACCATTACGCTTTATTAAATCAACAGACTTACTATCGGTGAAATATTTGCCTAAATCACACAACCACCAGTCTGAGATAACCGTAACATCATAGAAGTCGGAGGAAATAGCCAATAAAATTCTTAGTGCTAAAGAGCAATTTGAATTATGGGGCATATTGATTATGAAACCGAAACCACAGCGCTACCCAGCACCACTGGATCATCGGGATTATAGGCAGAGCATGTATACCCCTGTATACTCAATTTTGCAGAGCGCCCGAGGACCAATGGGCACAGATACCAAGTATACAGCTGCACTAACGGAAAGAAGCCAAAACCACAGGCGCTGGTCAGCGGCAGCATCAAAAAACTTAAATATCCAATGACCAATTATTGAAACAACATGTGCCTTGAAAGCTGCCAAGCTAAATATATATTCCTGGAATATTGCAGGTGCAAAATTGAAACTCACAGATAGTGCCCTATTAGCAACTTGGGCCGCATATGATATCATAGCGCTGCAAGAGACCTGGTTGCCAGGTCCATTCCAACTGCCGGGTTATACACTAAATCAGGTGGATGCCGAAAAAAAGAGTCGCTATGGAAGGCCGAAAGGCTGGTTATCGGTCTATATATCAAACAACCTCAACGTAGAATCAGAACAGCTGTCGGTGACCACTGCAAACATACAGATAATTAAACTTAATTTTGGTAGAGATCATTGGACAACTTCAATAATGTTGTTCAACGTCTACGCTCATCCAAATGCACAAGACAAATTGATAACATTTAAAAAACTAATATATGAAATAGCCGAAGTAAGATACAACACACCGAACTGGGAAATATTGATTACAGGTGACTTTAATACCCACCTTATTTACACACCCGATGACGATGACCAGTTAGTAGCAGAAAATGAAATCTGGTCAGTAAATGACCAAGCAACCCATCCATGGAGGAAAGCCAACAAAGTGGGTAAAGAACTGGTCACCACCCTAGAATATTTTGGATTGAGTGTAATCAATGGGAGAACACGGGATGATAATCCTCCAAATTTTACATGTATTGTATGTATTGTAACATTTATTGTATAATTAATTAAAACCATAACAAATAGGCATAAAATTATTAAAATCAGACAATATGAATCACTTCATCATCTAAGACTCATTAAATGATGTAATCACGATATTCCATTCTTTAAAAACCTATAAAGTACCCTTATTAAAATACCAAATGCCTCGTTCTACCCCAGTCCAACAGGGTCAACTCCATCAGTAAGTTGAGGGTATTGTACGTGCGGCAGTAGGGCCAATTTACATCATACAAACGGTTACAGATCATGAAGCAGCTGTGCAAGCTTCACTGCTTCACATATTATTATTATTAATATTATTATTAAATTAAATTAGCACAGTTAATTAAAACCATTGCAATAAAATGTCATTGTAGCACTGTTACCACATTTAAAGCAAAGCAAAGCAAACCATCAAATTTCAATTCATACACATGTTACTGACGAGGCAGACTTGTAGTTACTGTTGTAATCATGTGACAGGCTTCAAAAACCAAGGACAAAGTGATTTGATACAGAGACACTAGGGTAAAGTGCAAAAATAGTCTGTGATAAGTTTTTGGGAAGGAGGAGCTGGTAGGGCGGGGGCAGGAGAAGGAAAAAGCAGATTGTCCAAGAGTCTCGCATATTTTCTGAACCTTGCAAGCACTTGAATATCTAGGGAAGTAAAGCAGAGAGCAGATGCCTCCCAACATGTACTGATGCCCCTTTTTAGATATAAGGGTTTTAAGAGAAGTCTTCTGGGAGCGTCAAGGGCGGGACAGCAGCACAGAAGATGCAACCATGATTCAGACCTGTAATTACACAGTCTGCAAGCCCCCTCCTCACTGGTTGGAGCCCATCGGTTGAAGGCAGTGGAGCGCAGACCTAGGACACGCATGAACATTATATTTTTGTGGGCCACTGTGTTCAAACTATCAAGAAGGTAAGGTTGAGGGACCCCAGGGAGGTATGAGACGTTCAAGGGGAGCAGGATAATTGATGTTTTTAGGACCCAAATGTCCGTCTGGTAAGAAATTTGTCTAGCCTGCTTGTTGATAACCCTTTTCCAGACTGTGTATGGAATAGAGTATGCAGTTAATGATGTTTCGTAAATATGTAGCGTTCTTATGGCTTTTACAATTTGACGGTTCCAAGGATTCCCGGAGCTGGCAAGAGTTTCTTTTAACCGGGCTTTAAGCGTGTTATCTGCGGCTTTTAGTGCCCTTATGAAGTACTTCAATGTATCGGCCTCACAGAAAATCGATTGTCTTTGAAGGCCCAGCTCCAGTCGTAGTCTTGCCCTGTGGATGTAATTCGGGAGATGGAAGATTTTTTTTATAGATGGTAACCTGGGCGTGGTCGAGACTGGCCGAGCATGCGCCAGGAAAGGCCTGGTGCCCGTAACTTAAGGCAGGAAGAAGGGTAGCTTTAATCACCTTCAGATTGGGTTCGGCAGAAGGACTACTCAGGGACTGGTTAAGTCGAGTCAGGCTGTATGTTGTTGCTCCAGCTCTCTTTTTCAAGGCAGCCAAGTGGACTGATGGTCTGGAAGACTCGCTAAACCAGACCCCCAGGTAGTTGTATTTTGATGTTGTTTTAATCTTTGCGGGCCCAATGTTCCACGTTAGACTTTTCTTTTTCTTGCAACGGCCGAAAATCACGACCTTGGTCTTATCCTGGTTAATTTTAAGAGCGTTGGCTGTGTTGTATTTGTGGAGCGTACACAAGGCTCTTTGGAGGCCAGACTTTGCCTGGTCCATTATAACAATATCATCAGTGTATTGCAGAATGTGCAAGTTCGTTTTTACGAGGCCCAGTTTTGGCGGAAGGAGACTACTTTTCTCCAGGAATCTCCCCAGGTCAGCAGTGTAAAGGTTGAACAAGAGGGGAGCAAGAACACACCCTTGCTTTAGGCCATCTGAAGTTGGAATTTTTCCAGAGACTGTCGTTGGGCCAGTTCTGACTTGTACCCATGTGTTCTTATGCAAGGAGATAAGGGTCCGAGCAGGCTCTGTGCAATCCCCCACTTGTCCAATTTCCTCCATAAAGTGTTACGGGACACTTTATCGAAGGCGGCACTGTAGTCAATAAAGCAGCAATAGAGGGGGAGTTGATTTTTTTGCGCTGCTTGTTGACTCAGGATGGCTAGGGCGGTGATGTTGTCAGTTGTGGAGGCAGAAGATCGGAACCCAGTTTGAAAGTATGGTAAAATGTTATTTTCCGCTACCCATTTTTCTAGCGACCTGAGAAGACACCGAGCATATACCTTAGCCTCAAGATCTAATAGGGCAATGAGTCGGTAATTAGCTGGAAGGGAGGGATCTCCTTTCTTGAAAATTGAGCATAAGATCGAGCCTTTCCATGAGTCTGGTATCCGATGGGTGGTAAACGCATAGTTGTACAAGGGAACTAATATCTTTGCCCAATCTTCCAGCGCACATTTGAATACAGCAGATGGAAGGCCATTGGGCCCTGGAGCACCATCGTTTTTCATGGATTTCAGAAATTTGCAGACCTGGGCCGAGGTAGTCAGCTCATGGGTTTCCATCCGCATGGTATCGGCAGGATCTCTGATTTCGACCTCAGCGAGGTCCAGGGTATCACAGCAGTATTGTTGAGTCACGTACTGAGACCAGACTTCTTCACGAACCGCGTTCCCCCTGCTCTTGTTGGAGGAACGAAGTTTGTTTATATGGTTCCAAAAGTGGGTCAGGTTTTTTTCCTTTAACAGGTCAAATATTTTTAGCCAGTCGTTCTGTTCTTTTTGTTTCTTAGCTTCCCATGTAGATTTTTTATAGGCTTTACGTAGTAAGGCCATATTATTAGCAGAAAGCTCTGTACCTTTCGATTTATGCAGGCGCACAGCCCTCCTTAGAGCTCTTCTTTGGGTGAATAAGACCGGATCGAAAATCCGCTGCGGGCGAGGCCTGGGGAGTCTGTGATGAACTTCAGGGCCTATTAGAAGGTCTCGTAATTTAGCAATGGCATTGTCCCACCAATGATGATAGTCTGTGGGAGGATAGTGAGTGAAATGTGGAGTTATTTCCATGAGCCAAGTGCCCACCTTATCGGCGCCTAAAGAGTCCCATTTGATTAATCTGACTGGAGTTCGATCTGCGTTGAATGTCCCACTTCAATTATTTCGGCAGCAACAGGAACTTGCAGGTCCATTGTTATGGTCAAAGGGTTATAGTCGCTCTCTGTTCGAGTGAAGATCTCCATTTTAACTAACTTACTTGCCAGAGATGGTGATAAGAAAATATAATCAATGGTCGAGAGATTCTTAAATGTTGGAGATAGATGGGCACTGGGATCCTGTTCCAATGCGATTTGCTTAGCAGAACGTAGATTGTAATTGGTTAAAAAAGTGATCATGGCTTCTTGCTCTTTGGTTTTGGTGACTAAGTGAGCGTTGGATCCCAGATCTCTGATGTTAAAATCGCCTAATAACAAAACTTCAGCAGAAGCGAACTCAAGTAAAAGCTCTTCCAGATGCTTAACCAAAAGAGCTGTTGCCGGTGACTTTGATGTTTTAGCTGTGTTGTGGTAACAGTTGATTAAAAGCAAAGGGAAGGCCCTGGTTGGAGTTGAAAGACCGGTGATTAATACAATTTGCCCTGCCGTAGAGTTCCGATAGAGGGGGGTAGCTGCAATCTTGCACCTATGTTTAATGAAGATGGAGAGGCTCCCAGAAGGTCTACCATAGGAATTAGGTTGGGATGCTGGTTGATAGAGTTCATAGTAGCCATGGAGAGCCGATGGAAACAGAGACCAGGTCTCTTCAAAACAGATAATGTCACTTTTGCTCAGATAGTCCACTGCTGATTTGGATGAAAGAGTTGACTTTAACCCAGCAGCATTCCAAGAGGAGATGGTCAGTTTAGAATCTGACTGCTTAACTGAGCCGTTAGGAAGGATACTGCTGGGAGCAGGGGGCTGGAGGCTCTCGATGGGAGTACCCATGGCGGCTGTAAGTATTATGGGAAACAGAGAGACTTGGTTTACAGCTCACCAACCGTTGATTGTTGTTATATGAAATGTTTATGAGGTTATCCGCTTTTGATGCATCTGGCAGCCAAACATGGGTTGCACCCCATGACCCTTTCAGAACGCTAGTGTACGGCCTCACTGGTTCATCATGAAGAAGAACATGGGGATATTTCTGTTGGGGGGGGACCCAGAGTTCTATACCCCAGTCTTCAAAGAAACTGGCTTCCCCAAAAATTGAATCCCTTAGGGATTCTCGTGACCACGTTATAACAGTTGCTTCCGAAGCCCCTTTGCCTGGTATTAAGGCAAACTTGACTGATGTAAGATCAGAGGAAGTAATCCCAGAGAGCGCCGGGACATGCTTGAATAAGCGAATGAGGTTGTTCTATTAAGAGTGTCATGCGGTCCCTTGTGGGCAAAATGAGGAAAAAAAACAAGTTCTGCATCTTTTTCCGGACCTTGGTATTTCTGACTCCCAACTGTTTCAGACGGAGGCAAAGGGGCCTTGAAGTGTAGGGGTGTAACTTCAGATAGACAATGATTCCCCTCCAATTGTCTTTGCCCTCCCAAGGCCTGTATAAATTGAGACTGAGAAGGCTTCTGCATTTGTGTAGGGTAGTCCCAAAGGGTTTTGGTCGGATGACCTGTTGGGTATCGCAAAGAAGGGCCCATCGGTACGCCGTCTGTTGTGATTTGGGAAACGACTGTAGTATGGTTTACATTTCCCGAGCACTTATTTGGACCGCTCCATGTGTTTGAGACTTCCCTTAAAGGCTGAGCTGTGATGTCTTGCCTGCCCAAACTTTGGCCTTGAGAGGCTATCCCCTTGATTTTGGTTGACAAAGACCCATGCTTCGTGATGGTAGAGTATAATTCGGTGACACCGGGGGCCAGGGGGGTCCTCTTGGGAGCTTCCCGAGTGAATGAACGGGGGTTATCAATGGAGTCATTATTATCAGTGAGAGTCATCCTAGTATCAGGGGTTTTTGTTTTGAGTTTTAAAGCCTGGTTAAAAATAGGAAAGTGAGAGAGCCCCCTCACTTCAGAGACTGGCATGATAGTGACCCCTGTCCAGTCAAGCCCCGATCTCCGTTTTGCAAGACGTTGTTTTTTGGTTTGTTTTTTAAGTTTCTTTCTCTCCCTTCTAGACAATGGTGGTTTCATGGGGAGATTAGAGGGCAGGTGGGCGACATTTGAAGGAGCTAGGTCAGTGAGATCAGGCTGCGTGGTCGCTGATGGAGTGGTCATTGGACTGCTAGTGTTAACGGTCACCAAGCGGCTTTGGGATCACTTGTGGCGGTCGCCGATGACTGACAAGGCGAGGAAGTTGAGTTTTTGAGGTCTGATTCCAAGGGAAGGGAAATAGTTCTTCTCGCTGATGATAATGAATCCAATGTTACTAGGCACAGGGGCTCTTCAGATGGAGAACCGATTTGAGCCTCTTGAGTAGATTTAGGTTTCCCGTTGCTGTTGGTATAGAGCTTCACACTGTCCAAAAGCAAGCCCAGAATTTCTGGAAGCGATGAGAGTTTGTTAATTAATGGACAGCAGGAACACGAGTTCGGGCTATTGGGAGACTCTACAGACCTTTCTAGAATATTTTGGATTGAGTGTAATCAATGGGAGAACACGGGATGATAATCCTCCAAATTTTACATGTTACAGACCGACCTCTGGGTCAATAATTGACGACACTATTGTTTCCTTACCATTAATACAACAACTAAGCATGTCCAAAATCAAATGTACTACAGACAGCGACCATTCATTCCAGCAAATAGCCATAAATATAAATCCAGACGGACACCAGTTTGCACCAACAATCGAGGAGGGAAGTGAAGAAATAACTCAAAAACGACTGAATTGGTCATCCCATCTACTTCTGAAAATCGTAGATAAAGCAAAAACGATTATAGAGGCTAGTACAGCGTTTTCCCCAACGGCATTAAAAGCCTGGACTAAATTTGTGATAGAATTGACAAAACCAACATCAAATTTCACATCGAGAAGGTTCAAAAACTACGCTCGTCCATTATCTCAGAAAATAAGAGAATTAAAGAATGAATTGAGAAGAGAAATGAGGAAGGCAAAAAAACTGGGTATGCAATCAACCACATGGGAAAAACTAAAACAATTGAAGAAGGAATATAAAAAACATGTCTGGCAGGAAGAAAAAAAAAGAACAGAAGAGTTCTGGACAAAGCTACTCTACAATTGCAAACAATTGAATATCAAAGCCTTCTGGAAAATAATAAATGGCCTAGACAAGGAAGTTAACGTAACAGCCTCATCAAATGTTACGGAAAAAGATTGGGCAGTTTATCTGACAAAAGTCTTCTCTAATGAAGAGCAGCTACAATTAAATAAAACCAACAAAGCCATTAAGTCACATATAACAAACAGCACCAAAACATTGCCTTGTTTTGAGTACCTAACCGTCTCAGATAATACATCTTGTACTCTTACAAGAGTAGAAAAAGTGATTAAAGCTTGGCAGAAGTGACAGTGCCCCAGGCCCAAATGGCATTCCGCAAGCAATATACAAATGGCATCCAAAATATTGGGCTAACCCGATAACCGCACTGTTTAAAGAGGTGGAAAACACGGGCATGGTCCAAGACAGTTGGAAGGGATTAATAATAAACCCAATTTTTAAAAGGGGGTGATAGATCAAAGCCAGAGAATTACAGACTAATAGCACTTATTGACTCAGAAGCTAAATACTATGCATCACTATTATTGGAAGATTTAATTGAATGGTCAAACACCAAGAATTTGATTCCAGCCCAACAGACAGGATTTCGGAAAGGGTATGGTACCTCAATTAATATGACAACAGTTGCAATAATAGCGGAGAAGTGCAAATGGCTAAAGAAAAAACTGCAACTCTGCTTCATCGATCTGAAATCTGAGACGATGAGGTAATCAAGAAAAAATCTAAAGAGCGATTGAAATGTTATAAACTGATAGATAGATTCAAATTAAGGTGGGAGACAGTACAAGAATATCCAGGAAAATACCAACTGCAAAGGGTCTTATGCAAGGGTGTGTGTTAGCACCACATCTATTTAACCTCTTTACTGCTGATTTATCTATCCACCTGGATCAAGTAAACTCACACACTCCAAGACTAGGTCCATTAACGATATCTCATCTGTCATATGCCGATGATATTATGCTGCTGAGTCATACGGAAGTGGGAATACAAAGATGATTAAAGAAACTGCGGTATACACAAAACTCAACAAATTCGAAATTAATATCACAAAGTCAAAAATTATGTCTATAGGAAATAATCACAACGCTTCATTGAAAATCAAACTGGGTAACGCAACTATAGAAGAAGTCAGCACTTACAAATACCTAGGCTTCAACTTTGATAACATTTTTAATTTTCAGACACACCAGTAGTATATGGTTAGAAAAGATAATACTCTAATACACACATTTTGTGCACTTGTAAAACAATTGGACGGCCCTTCCTTCCAACCATTGCTCGCTGTGATTAAAGCAAAACTGCTTCCAACGTTAACTTACGCAAGTATGGTGATGCATGGTAAGGATTCTAAAATGCTGGACAGATTACAAATCAAAACTTACAAATGTGTTTTTGGTCTTCCTTGTAAAGCTTCACCTGCTCAAATTTGTTTAGAATTTGGATTAAATCAGCAAAACATAGCGAGAAGATACCTCTTCATCAAATCCTGGCACAAAATACGAAATAATCAGCCAGCACTTTAATCAGTGCTTTATGACAATCTCTGATTAACGATAAGAACTCAATGTACAATAAATACTTGTTATCATCATTACAAATAACTAATACGGGTGACGTATGTTACCTAAATTTGACACATTCTACTTTTTGTCATGCGATCAATAAAGCAGTTAAAACTCATTCGCTAGTCGAAGATAAAAACGTATTCTCACGGCGATCCCATGCCTGGATGACAATTCAAACATATGTCACATTGTAACCAGCAGCTTATCTACATCTAACCTATCCGGCGTATCTCAAGAAAAAGTTATTGGCTATACGCTTTTGGCATCCATAGCAGATAAACCGCCATGGAGATATAAAGGCTCAAAGACGTGCAGGTGATGTGGTGCTCCTAAAGAGAATTTCTTGCATTTGGTCTGCATATGTCCTGTACTAAATAATGTACGCCTTATACTTCTAAAGTGCCTATTTAACGAGAGGGGATTCGTACATGCAGAACAGCTATTATTAGGAGCCTCGACTCCACAGACCCCCAGCTAAATTGTAAACTTTTTAAGTTTTTACAATCACACGATAAAGCAATCAAACAGAATTTTAAGGAGCTTACATCAGGATAAGGAACTGCCTAAACTAACAGCTGCCTGCAAGCAAAAGACATTATTGCAACATCAACGCAAGTATGGGACTCTGATACTTGACGCTCTGACATTTTATAAACAAAACTAGTATTTAATTTTATACCGATGCATATGCCACTTTACAACAAACAAGATGATTATGATCGGTTAGAATTGAAGGAAATGTTATAACAACATGCTGTGAAGAAGAACACTATATTATCCCGTATTCTTGCAAAATTAATTAGCGCATCTTAGAAAACTGATTATTTTAAAAAGTATTTAATTTTAAACATGTCTTATTAACTTACATTAATTATAACAAAATGTGCAGGGATTATTTACAACGGCGATGTATTTTAAAGCAAACACATTCATTTTGTATTAATTGTAAAATATTGTGACGGTTTTTATTAACTTATAACAATAAATAAACATTTACTTCTGTATAGACCTATATGTGCAGTTATACATGCAGAATCTGGCCCATACTGCAACTCGCCCATTAAGAAAAACATAGAGCTACTCACACACCCAGTCAGAGAGAGACAGAGGCACTTACACATTGAGCCAAATGCCCATATAGTACTTATGCAAGCAGCAGTAACAGAGTAATTTGCACACACAGTTAAGTACCCTAGCGCTCACTAATGCATCCAGTAAGTAATCCATACAGATAGTTACATTCACATATAGAAACCCATAGAGATAGTAGGACAACTTGTCATATAGCAGCATAGTCATTTACACATCCAGTGAGAGAATGTATAAGTCCCTCTGTCGTTGTCTGACTGAGTGTATCCAGCAGTATCAAAGGCAGTTGCAGAAACACTTACATATCCCTGGATTCACCAACAGAGTCACTGAGATATTTGCTCAGCCACTTACATACACATTTAGAGAGCCATAGACTTACTAAAACAAACAGTCATTGACCGGCACATTTACTTAAACATCTGATGGCACTGCCACAGGTGAATTCCTACACTCCGCCAGATATGTAGGCAAGTACTAGCAAAACCTAGTCATCCACCCACACAAATAGTCCTTTAAACATGGGTGAGGCCTACTAGTGGAAAGCCTGTCAGTTCACTGTCATTGCCAGTTTGACTTGGCATGTAAAAGCCTTTCATCAAATTTTAAACCCACGTTTTATTACACATAACTCACCTCTTAGATAGGCTTTAGATATGCTATAAACCATGGTGGTTTGTGGTTAAAAGATACGAGATGTCCTTTTGACTTTCAGTAAGTTACTCATGCACTTGCAGACCCCTATGTCAAATACTACATAGAGTATACCACCCATAATGCAACTGACATACATGTTTTCAAAAACACAGATCCTCTGTCTCAAACAGCCAGACAATGACAGAGGGACTTATACATTTACTGACATACTCAGAAACTAGTTATGTATCCAGCAGTATCAAAGGCAGTTGCAGACACACTTACATACCCCTCTATTCACCAACACAGGAACGGAGGTATTCATTTAGCCACTTACATACACATTTAGCAAGCCATAGAATTAGTTAAACAGACAGTCATATACTAGTATACTCACTTAAACATCTGATGGCACTCATACAGGTATACTCCTACATTTATTCACATATTCTGCCAAGTACTGACTGTTGGTCCTTGCCCTTTTTGCAGGGTAATTCCCAAACGTATTGCCTTCTTCCTCCTATTTTTCTGACCCTCTTTTTGTAGGCTGTAGGACTCTGGGCACCTTACCACTGTTACCACTGCTAATCAGTGCTGAAGTGCATGTGCTCTTGCCTTAAAACATAGCATGATTGGTTTACACCTGTTTGGCATATTTAATTTACATGTGAGTCCCTTTTACAGTGGTATCCTATATACCCAGAGCCTGTACATTAAATGCTTTTAGTGGCCCTGCAGTGGTGCTTGCACCACCCACAGAAGTGGGCGTTCAAACCTGTCTCAGGCCTGCCACTGCAGGTCCTGTGTGCGCAGTTTTCTGCCACATTTGACTTGGCATTTAATACTACTTGCCAAGCCTTAAACTCGCCTTTTACTACATACACATCACCCCTAAGGTAGGTCTTAGATAGCCCTTTAGGCAGGATGCTGTGTAGGTAAAAGGTAGTAAATGTGCTTTTATTGTGTGGCATGTCCTGGTAGTGATAAACATCCTATTTTGTTTCTCACTACTATGAGGCCTGCTCCTTCCATAGATTAGCATTGAGAATCCCCTTATATAAGTTTAAGTGGTAATTCCTGATCTGAAAAAAGTAGTGCTGCCATGTTTGGTATGTTTAGAATGGTAGAGGAAATCGTGCTTACTGGTGTAGGTGGACCTTTTATTACTATTTTACAAATTCCACTTTTAGAAAGTGAGCATTTCGCTGTGCTTATAACTCTAGTGTTTTGCAGCCTGACTCTAATACTTGTCTAGGGCAGAGTGACAGCTACACTTCGTGCATACTTTCCAGACAGCCACAACACAGGAAAGGCTAGGTGTGACAAGAAAGGCATCTGCATACTGGTAGTCTTCCTGGGCTGGGAGAGAGGGAGGACGGGTGCACTTACATTTGTATAGGCTGTGTCCTGACCTCACAAAAAGGGCTTGTTTACCCCGTTCTGTACGCCTGGAGCCAGGGCTGGGATTGAAAGGAGGTGTTGTTCACTTCTAAAGTTTCTTTTGAAGTCACATCTACATCAAAGACATTTTGAGTATAAATACAAGGGCTCTGACCCCACATTTTTAGAGACACTTTTGGGACCTGTAACTAAGCTCTGCCAGAGGAGCTGCTGTGCTACTGAAACAGTACACCCCTAAACTAGGGAAGAACTCTGCTGGAGTAAAGACTGCTGTGCTGTAGGATTGCCGCTTTGCCTGGACTGCCTGTTCTAAGGGACTGCGTTGCTGAACTACCCTGCAGATCTTGCCCTGCTGAGGACCAGTACCTGACCCATCCCACTGGAACACAAAGTGCTCTCCAGGGGCTTGTGGGCTTGCTTCCACTCCCCCTGTTCTTGTGAGGAGTTCTGAGGGGTTCAGAAGGATTCCTTTGCAAAAGGCCATGGTATTCGCATGTCTGGCCAGCATCAGCTGTTTGACTCCATCAGCGCATTTGAGCGGTGGTTATACTAAAAGGTCAGCATGTGGTGAGCACTTTGTGATCTACCCCAGTTGCCTTCAAACCTCGGTGTCTGCAAGGGGGAGCCCAGCACTCCTTTGCTGCCTCGCTCTGATCCCCTGGCCCCCGCAGCACGGATGTTACTGGTCACGGTGGATGAGGATTGTAGACCGACTTCCATGCCGTGATCACAGCATGCATGTTAGAGTGCCCCTGGGGCACAAGACAACACCCACTTTTTATCACCCTCTCATATAGCTGGGTAGACCGGGTGACTATGCACCTCTGCCCCAGCCTGAGGAGCCTGCCTGCATCGTCCTAACTCCCCTGCCTGCAAGAGAGGAACCAGTATTCAGCAAAGTGGGCCCCTCTCCCGAGGACCGCCGACTTCTGTTTTTGCCTGAAGGCTTACCAGCCCGTGGAAGGCCCTGAGGGTGAGTGGGGCCAGAGAAAAGCAGGGAAACTGCACCACGCCCTCAGTGGGTTACTTGTTGGAGGTCCAAGCAGCCAGGAAGTACTGAGAGGCTTCTCCCGCCCACACTGGGCTGCCCCTGCCTTCCCGGGGTGCAATTCCAAAAACCAAACCATTGCTTTCTTTGTGCAGTAGTGGAATCCACTTTGAAGCAGGCATATACTTTGCCTATGTTTTCTTCAGGAAAGGGCTCAGTGGCTTACCAAGAGTACCGTAAAGCCCTAAGTAGAAGGACTTGTATTTGAGAGCTTACCGTAAGGAGCATTGTAGACATGCAGGTACACTGTGCCCTACCGTTTCTTTATGTCTCTAATGTCCATCTTTAAGAGTTCCTCCCTGGGGAAGTATTGGGGAGTATGTAAAGTGATATTTATGCAATGTTGGCTCTCTGCATCTCATGTGATACGTGGCACCTGCCTCATCTACAAAGTTTTTATGGATTGCTAGTGATATTTTGGGATTTATGTGGCTTCTTCCCCTAACCTAACTGCTGCATTCCAAGCCCAGATGTTCTAATATATGTCACTTTTTTCCTTGCACTGGCAGTACAGCGAGTACTATCACAGGATTCCATATCTGCATGGTATTTATGAGTCATGTTATTTTGGTCTATGATTTATGTATAATATATATTATATTCTCATATACCTCTGTGTGGAGTCTCTTTTGTGGTGTATTCATTGTGTTACTGGTGTGTTGCGCAAATGCTTCATACATTGCCTATGGGGGTAAGCCTGACTGCTCTGTGCCAAGCTACTGGGGGTGAGTTCAGGTTATCTTTGGTGTGTAACATACTTGCCCTGACCAGAGTGGTGGATTCTGCCAGGCTTAGGTGCATACTGTAGTCAACCAGACAAACCATTTCTAACACTGATACAGGCTACTCACCCATCCTATAAAGTAGTCCTTTAAAGATGGATCAGGCCTAGTACTGCAGAAGGTATTTCTGCATTTTTATGTGAGGTCTACTACTGCAAAAGGTATCTGTGCACTTTTAATACCAGCTCGACTTGGCATGAAAAAGCTGTTTGTAAAAAAGTTTTCAAGCGAACAATCACTTGAACAACTACGTGCACTGTGATTGTGTGTTCTTTGAGTTTAGTGCAATTTTGACAAGCTTAACAAATGCAAAAATAATGATTCTTCATACACGGAATCATGATATTCAGCAATATTTTCTTGTTGTATGATTGACATCAATGGCTTAAATGATACGAATACATAAGGTTGCATACATAAGTTGATACTATCTTTGTTGTCTAATAACAAATCTGTCAAGATTCAATTCATTCAACTGAATTCTACATTGACGATACTTTGAATTCACAAACAACTGTTAACCCGCCCAATGCATTTCGGGACTTGGGTCCCTTCCTCAGGGGCAGCTGCAATGCAAAAAATATATGTTCAAATACATGCAACATGAATAACGAATTCATGATGAGAAATTTTGCTACCAAAAAATGTGAGACCGCCCCCAACAATCTTGTGCCAAAAATATCCTGTGATGTTATGGGTGGAAAAGTTGCCATCACCAGATTCTATGTGCTAAATCATGGTTAAAAACCCAAATGACCAATGAACAAATAAACAGATGAACAAATGAGTGCTGCTACCAGGCAAATGTGAAAAAATAAAAAATAAAAAAGAGTTGTATACTCAAGCATAATAAGACAAACGTAGTACATGCTGTTACAGAACAGATATAGAAAAGACAGAGAACGATCAAGCACACACTAGATCAAAACCTACTTGAGAGTGACCGGACAATTCACAGCTTAATTGTAAATGGTAACACACTTGACACTGGCATAAAAGCTGCAAAGAAAGGTACAAAGCTCAATACCACCACTCTACATAAACACGAAGTAAGCAGTGCGGCGCCTTAAAAAATATAAACGGAAGTTAATTGAAAGAAAGTACCTGCTGCGATACACTGTGCCACAAGCACCTGAGAAAATAAAATAATATCAAAAAAGAACCGAAACATGAGGAAGTACACGAGCAAGATATCATCCGATAAACCACACATAATCTATCTATGTTGTTTACCTGCTAATGTAGAACACTTCCGTGAAACGTCTGAAAAAATAGAAACATACAGCTAACATGAGATCCAATTTCCTCTAGATACTAGTTATAGTACAGACCATTCCACAATGTAACTCACCAAAAAAGCTGTAAACTCTCTCCGTAAGTAACCGTCACGATGAATCACTCGGCGTTTCTGCCGTTTAAAAGGAACCCGCGAAACTGATACAATCACTTGATACATCACTAAAAGCACCCACTGAACGTAGTGCAACTGAATCCGCCATCTTAGAATGGTATAAATACGGAAAATATAGTACACAAAATGAACGAACCCTGATGTAAGCAAGAATAAGAGACGCGTACGAAAAACGAAGAAAAAAGAATGAAGAATAAACTACCGCAATCACAATAGCGGTATCCAACTCTACCCGCACGCTAAGTTTGCCAAATCGGCCAAAACTACTAATAACCAATGATGTAACTCAATACAAACAGGAACCAGTAGATGGCACCTCGTACCCGATATTACTGTAGACGATAAAAAGAAAAAATGGAAGGTGCAATGGAAATAAAACAATAGGATTAGTAGATGTGAAAAGTTAGACAATGTGATACATGAAACATAAACCATTGTGTACATAATTTCATGATCATAAAAACATAAATACACTGAAACAGTATAATTACATATAAACAAAACGATGAACTATACAATTACAAGTTTTCAAATGCCCAGATAAACCATGTACTGTAGAAGTGAACTGGACCATGTAATACGTGAAACGTAGATCCATGTATACATGTGACAACGTAATTTCATGATCATAAAAACATAAATGCACTGGGACAATATGTTAGCATGTGAACAGAACAATAAAGTCACAATTATAGGTTCTCAAATGCCCCAAAAAACTCTGTACTGTTAGAGTAATGCAAAAAAAGGAGAGAAACTATATGGTACAAAACTAAGGTGAGGTTGAATGTAAATGTCTGGTGAGTGCAACTATTCCACTGTTGCTATGCTACAGAACACACCTTAAATCCAATTTGTCATTGAGACCACATGGCATCATAGTGTTTAATTTTCTGATCCAAAACACTTCTCTTTGTGAGAGTTTTTACTCAAGTCAATACCTTCTTTGAATGACAATTTTTCAATAATGAGAAACCGTACTTGAGTAATGTCATGGCCTTGTTCCATCCAGTGTACTACTAGATTGGAATTGATATTTCTGTTTCTGATCATGCTTTTGTGTTCTCCAATTCGTATTTTTATTTTTTGCTCAGTTTTCCCAATGTAGAGGTAGCCACATGGACATTTAATGCAGTAAATTACATGAGTGGTATTGCAATCAGAAGAATGGTGTAAGCTCAATTTTACTCCTGTTCTTGGGTGAGTAATGTAGTTCTGTTGCATGACATTATTGCAATGTACACAGTTGCTGCATCTTTTCATCCCAGTATGTTTCACTGTGGTGATGCAAGTTTTTTTGGATAAACATTCCTTCAAATTTTTGCTTCTTGTGTAAGCAAACAGTGGTGGTTGAGAAAATGACGTACCAAAGTCGGGTTCATGTGCTAATAATTCCCATCTTTTTTGGATGATTTTTTTAATGCTTTTGGATTTAGTAGAAAACTTGGAAACGAACACCGTTTGTTTGGTGGGTGTTTTATGTTTGGTAGTGAGTAGAGTAGACCGATCAATTTTTTGAATTCGGTTTTCTGCTTGTTGAATGATGTTGGAAGGGTAACCCCTTTGTGCAAATCTGATTTTGATCCTGGTAAGTTCCTCTTGAAATTTATCCAATGTCGATGAAATTCTTTTTGATCGGATCATGTGAGCATACGGCAAGTTTTGGATTAGTTTTGGAGAATGAAAGCTCTGAAACAGTAACGTGTTGTTACGATCCGTAGGTTTAATGAAAACACTGGTGAGAATAGTGGCATTAGATTTCTGCACCAAGACATCCAAAAAAGGAAGACATGTAGAACTGATATTAAATGTGAATTGTATTCGATTGTTCCGGGTGTTTAAGATTTGAATCTGTTCTTTGAGAGATGCTTCGGTGTTAGACCAAATGCGAAAAATATCATCGATGTATCGACGATATGTCACTAAATTGTTACTCCAATTTGGGTTGTCAAATATATGTTTTTCTTCAAATGCGGCCATGAATATATTTGCGTACGTTGGAGCTCCCCCAAAGCCCATGGATGTCCCACTTATTTGAAGAAAAAAATTGTCTTGATAGTGAAAATAGCTGTGTTGGAGACAAAATTGTAACAGTTCCATGATAAACACTTTATGGGCACGTATTTCTGGTTGGTTCAATAATGCCCATTCTATGGCTTCAAGACCTTCTTGCAAAGGAATCGAGGTATACAACAAAGTAACATCAATTGTACATAACATAAATTCAGTTGAGTTAGACAAATCAATTTGGTGTAAATGAGATAAAAAATCTGTTGTGTCTCTGATGTATGATTTCCATGTACGTACAATTGGTTGGAGAAATTGGTCAATGTAAGTGCCCAGAGGCTCAAAAATTGACCCGCACCCAGACACAATGGGTCTGAAGGGAGGGTCGGTAGGATTTTTATGGATCTTTGGTAACATGTATATGTGTGGCCGTTTGGGATGTTATTGAGTCAAGAAACTTTTTGTTCTACCTGTAATCCAGTCCATATCCTGTGCTCTGTCCAAAATTCTTTTTAGCGTTTCAGCTATTGCTGTGGTTGGATTGTAATCCAATTTTAAATAGGTATTTTCATCCGCTAGATGCTCTAAAACTTTATTGTGGTAGTACGCTGAGTCCATCATTACCAAAGCTCCACCTTTATCAGCAGCTTGAAATGTCAGCGCCTCATTATTAGCCAAATCCTTCAAGATGTTTTTTTCGGTTCTAGATAAATTCTGACTGTTGTGTTGGTGGTATTCCAATTTTTTGAGATCATCTTTGACTGTAAATTCAAAACAGTCCAATATTTTATGAGACACTGGTGGTATAAATGTACTCTTTGATTTAAATTCAAGAAACTCATGATCTTCTTTAGTGATAGGGTGAGTCACTACGTTGTCAAAAAAGTGACGTAGACGAAGTGTACGTATGAAACGATACAAAGCTATTTCAGTTTCATGAAACAAAGTTTTGTAGGTTGGCACAAAAGTTGTGCCCTTGTTCAAGATTTTTATTTGTTGGTTACTAAGCGTATGTGAAGAGATGTTTATGATGATTGTTTCTGACTCCGCAAGTTTTGTCGAAATTTCTCCTTTTATTTTTCTTTGTCCTCGCCTGGTTTTACCAAACTTCCGCTTGGTTTCCGTGTTGTGGATTCCAGTGGATGTGGGGGTTGTTGGCCCTTGGACAAAAAAGACTCTGTAAGATCTGTAACATGACTCTCAATGACCTCTCTGCCCGTGGTACTGGTGCTTGGAAGTTCACTTCTGGCTCCATTAGCTTTCAAAGGTGGTCTTGTTGGTTGCAATTCTCGGTCTGACACCACACTTTCCTCGGACGATGCATTAGGACTTTTATAAGGTTTGCGTTGAGCGTACATTTCTGCCCATGTGTACACTTCATTTAACCGGTAGTCAATGGTATCCCTTTTAAATTTACGAAGTTTCCGTTCTTGAAGATCTTTGCCATAGTTCTCTAGTTTGGTGTTGATTTGTTCTAGTGTGGTGGCCAAGTCTTCTGAATCCATACGTTTAGATAAATCTTGTTTAATGTTGTAAATTTCTTCTTCAAGTTCCTTAATAGTCTTAGAGAGTTCTTCCACTATTAATAAGATCAGGTCCAGAGAACACTTATTCAATATAGCATACCAACGATCCATAAAGGATTTATTGAATTGAAACCGGAATAACATTGGTTTGATAGGTAGGCCTCGAGGTATTCTTTTATGCTTATGATACTGTATAAGTGTGGATGCGTGTAGTCTTTGGTTTAATTCTCTCCGACAGATAAATTCAAGATGTTTTAACTGTTGTGTGATTGTGCCTTCTTGTGTGTCAAACGTTTTGGTAGCGGTGATCAAAGAATACATTTCCGTTGCTTCTTCTGCTGTGTATGCCTTCGTTTCTGCACGATTGTCTGTGGTGCTAGCAATGCTTTCAAATGACGTCATTTTAAATGAGGGTGGGTGCACCCGCAGTAAGGCAATTAAAGGTACTGAATCAAAAACTATAGATATGCGGTGCACACCTGTTAATGACAGTTTGAACACTGTGTTTTTTCCAAAATTATATCTTTTTAAACATTTTCTGTGGATACTACTTCTGTTTTCAACTTGCTACGTAGTATTTGTGGCTTGCCTGAAAAAGCTGATTGCCAAGCCTTAAACCCACCTTTTAGTGCAAATAACTCACCTCTAACATAATCTGTAGGTATGCCATAATGCATGGTGCTTTGTGCTTTAAAAGTAAGAGATGTCCATTTTAGTTTCACTAATTTACTCGTGCACTTGCAGACCCCTATGCCTAGTACTACATAGAGTATATGTAGAGTATACCACCCATGATGCTTGTGATATACATGTTCTGAAAAGCACGAGTCTTCTCTCCTTCTACTACGTATAAGTCACCCCTAATGTACAGTGTAGGTAAGCCACAGGGCAGGGTGCTATGTGCTTAAAAGGTAAGACATATGCTTTTCAATTTCACTGAGTTACATGTGCACTTTCACACTCATATGCCCAGTTATACATCCATTCTCCCACTCATAGTGTGACTTATATAGCTATTGACAAATTCATACAGGCACTCACACACTCAGTCAGACAGCAACAGAGGCACTTACACCTTCACTCACACATCCACATAGCACTTATGTATCTATCAGTAACAGAGCCAGTTGCAGACACAGTTCCATGCTGCAACACTCACTAAGACAGCCAGAAAGCAACCCATAGAGCCACTTACATACACATTTACAAACCCAGGGAGTTACTAAGAGAGCCAGTCATATAGCAGTATTGTTACTTACTCATCCAGTAAGACACAAACAGACGATCTGATACAGTCACTCAGATATGTACTCAAGTACTGACTCTCCTAGTCATCCATTCAGACCAGCACTTCTTTAAACATGGGTATATAGACAGGAACACCATAATGGATATGGTAGTATACCCAGTGAGAGGCTAATGCATACACAGACACAGACAGAGATACAGAAACATAGACATGAACATTAATTGAGTAATGTTAGCTATATTATAATAAGACAACTGTTTATGTTGTTAATTAAATACTTAAAAGAAATCTGATAGTACGTAATTAAAAGGTAAATGTACTTATTTGTTTCCTTTTCAGGCATCAATTTCTAAGTAAGTACAGACAGCTACAATGCCATCGAAACGTGAGTGAAGAAAGAAACTGAGGAAAGGATACTTGATTCTAAACAGAATGAGGACCCTGGATAAAATAGTGTTGTTTATGAGGAGAAGTAGCCAAAAGAAAAAACCTGTCAATAGAAGTAACTTTTGAAAATGTTTTCCTTGGTGAATGGAGACATACTTCTAGAACTGTGCCTTTCTTTAATGAAGAAAGCTACTTCCAAGAGAACACATTAGTGCAGGCAACTGAAGAATCTGGACGATGTTCTGAGATGAAGGACAGTAGTTGTATTTCAAAAGAGGTGATGATACCCACAAATGTAGAGGAAGTGATAGCTGAAGAGGTACAGGTAAAAATATGGCAAGGGTTAGTGGCTTAGTAAACTAAAAAAAAACAACATTATATCTGGTACACACTAATATTTATTGTAAATATATAGAGGTTCTTCAAGATATAACACATATAGAGGATGACACATCATCATCAAGAAGTCAGCTTCAAAAGGTGGATCGATCTAGAGCAGAAGAAATTTATGAACACTACAGTATTCATCCTCTGCATTCAAAAGAGATATTGGCGATGCTGTTGATCTGTTACAATTGAAAGAAGCAAAAGGAGCTCCCTTGAGTGTGAGGGAGAAATGTTTAGAAGCTCGCTGTTTTCCACATTTGTTTCCTACTGGAGTAGGTGGTAAATATGATGACCGGCCTGTACAAATGCCAGCAGCCAAGTACAGATCAACTAGATTATATTCGAGGATCCTATATTTCGCCAGTGTATTCGCTATATATTTCATCTACTATTTGAGAGTGACTTGTCAGGACTGTCTTATGCAGTAAACCACATTCTCAAAACATGAGTAAATCTGCAAAATCTCACACCAAGGGAGTTTGTTGACAAAGTTCAAGGAAAAGATGAAAATCTGGAATACAACTTGATAAATTTGATGGCATGTCAATGTGGCACCAATGAGTATTGGTATCACCATCACAGTGAGCTGAAATGCATGATGAGAAACCTAAGAGCACCTACTTGGTTTTGACACTCAGTTATGCTGAGCATGTAGGAAGGTGGAATCTGACTATATGGTTGCCCCCACTTTTTTTATGGTGTTTTGCTGGTTTATGACTTAGTTGGACTGGGATCCTGCTATTCAGGGCCCCAGTCTATCTGCTTTCTCTGAAAAAAGGTTTCCATGTGCCTTAGGCACATCTCTGATTGGAATCTGGAGTGCCCTTATAAGTCCCTAGTATATGGTATACTATGTACCAAGGGCATAGGTACCTCAGAGGCCTACCAGGGGCTGCAGCATGTATTATGCCACCCCTGGAAAGCCATCCAAACTGACACCACAGGTCTGATACTGCAGCCTGGGTAAGGTGGTGCATGCACCCCTTACTGTGATATAGGTTACCTATATCACTAAATACATACACACATATAAACCTATAAGTCACTCCTAAGGCAGGCCTTATCAATCCTGAAGGCAGAGTGCGTGGTTCCTATGTGAGAGGGTGCCCCTTCATGAGCAGGGCCCCTCTGCAGCGTTCGGAGACCCTTCTCTGATGCTGTTTGTAGTGCAGCCTGACCATATACTCTTAAGCGCATTATAACCTCGCGTTAAATGCTAACTTTGGAATGGCTGCACCTAAACATGTCGTGTTTGGTGTCAAACATCTTGGAATACTACCCCCCCCGCCAATTCTGGCGGCGGGGTAGCATTCCACCCTTCTAGAGGGAGAGACATGTTAACCCTGGCCTGGCCGGTAACTTCTTTCTAAAGCCTGGCATCACAAAATGGATGCTACTGCCACAGACACAAGTCTGGCCTCCTGCTGCTGGACGAAACTCCGGCAGGGGAGGCCTGGACAATAGGTTTCCTGTCCCAGGGAGGTGTGACCACCTCCCCAGACAGGATAATGTGTATTGGGGCTGGGCGGGAGCACTTTCTGGTGCTTTGAAGTCCTGCACTGGGGGCACACTTGGTGTCCCTAGTGCATACCCCAGTTCAAACCGGATCAGGGGCTTGCAGCCCCTGCTTTGGCGTGAACTGGACAAAGGGAAAGGGTGTAGCCACCCCTCTGCCCTGACCCACCCATAGGTGGGGCCACAGAGTAGTCCAACCCCTATACTTAGTATAAGTATAGGAACCCAGTCCTTAGGACTTTAGATTATCCCTGGACGAAACTCTGAAACTGAATCCTGGACCTTCGATGCTCTACTCACGATTAGAGGACATAAGAATCTCCCTTGGGGTCAAGGAGTGACTCCCCTGCTTGGCAGGCACCAAAGAAGCATCTGTCCAGTTCGCATTTGTGAAGCTCCTGTTGGACGCCGAAGTCATCGCATCACCAGAGGTGGATTCTCAGACTTCCCCGAGGCTACCCTGAGTCCCCAGCAAAGCTGAGGCCCGTGGCTATCGTGGGTGACTTGAGACCGTGACCCCTGGACACCAAGCACATTTGCAAGTGCATCCTCTTCTGGGTCTCCCAAGAAGTCGTGCTTTGGGCTCCGAGTAGCCCTAGCCTCCAGCACCACCTGCACCGAAGATCACTGGCCCCCACTCCACGAGTGTCCTGTGAGCCAGATCCACGTGCGGCGTCACGAGGCTCCTTTGTGGTCACTAGCCCGTTGGCTAGTAGCCCTTAACGAAGGCCAATCTTTTTCTAACTTGGCATCCTGGTTGCTCCAGGACTGCCCTCACTTATCCTTGCTGGGTGAGTTCCCCAGACCTTGCTGGTCTGCACCATCGACGATCTACATCTTCATCAAAACTTGCCGTTGCCAAGGCTTGTTGGGTCCAATACGGTCGCCGACACCTCAGCACTCGACAAACATTGTGTACCAGCCCGCATCCTGCTCCTGGTTGCCGACAACGCCTCCTGGACCTCGTGGCTGAAGAGTCAAGACGACCGTCAACGCACCTGAAGCACTCGACATCGGTGGGCATCTGTCCATCGCCTTCCTGGTCACTGGCTAGTGACCCAGACTCTGTCCCCTCTGCTTTCAGGTTCTTCAGAACTCCGATCCACTCTTGGATCCACCCGGACACTTTTCACTTGGTCGCCAGCAGCACTTTGCAGCAGATCGCCATTCAAATCGATGACGAAACCCGACCCCGAAAGGCACCTATGCACCCGGCTTCCCTGGGTGAGGTAACACAAGTACTCCGGTGCTCGTGTGGGTAGAGACTCTTCAAAGTCCTAGATCTCAAAGGGTTTGGTCCAAGTCCTCTTTTAAGTGTCCCTTTTCTCTAATTTCCCGATCACGACTTTCTCCATAGAAGTCAACGGCGTATCGCGGTTGTGTATTTACACTGCACGCGTCCCCCGTGGGTCCCCTGTGTCACTACCTTGGGTGGTTCCTTGTGGTCCAAGCACTTCTAGAGGCTCTAGGCCTAGTGTCTAGTTCAGTCGTGGTTCTTATACCACTTTATTGGTATATGGTTTGGTACGCCCCTAGGGCCCAAACGTGTATTTGTGCTATTACTGTGTTTAAATAACTTCTAACTTATGTACTTCGAACTCTAGCCTCATAAAGAGACTAGAGGGGTGTGTTTAGCAATAAATACATATATTTTGAATACATACCTGGTGTGGTGCTCTTTCATTTGATCACTCAAGAGATTATAGACTGGTAAAACAAGCTGCTTTACATTCCTTCAAGACTTAGCCTGAAGGCTGCTCTCCATAGCTACCACTAGGATAGCTTTCAATAAGGTTGTCTTTAACCTATCTCCAATAAGGGGTTGTTTGGACTGGTGCAAGGTTAATGTTAATGTTAATGTTAAAAATAATTTATAAAGCGCACGTACACCAGGAGGCTTCATGGCGCTATAAGAGGCTCCAAGTGCTATCCGATAGAACATCAGTCATAGGCCTGTTCAAAAAGCCATGTTTTGAGGGACTTCCTAAACTGCAGGAGGTTTGTGCAAGACCGTATTTCCAGCGGAAAGGAATTCCACAGTTTGGGGGCAAGAATCGCAAATCTGCGGCCTCCTTGACGCCCCCGCTTGAATGTCGGAGTGATAAGGAGTGAGAGGTGGGCAGAACGTAGGTTACGTAAGGGGGTATGTTTAGAAATCAGGCTGTTGATGAAGACAGGACTATTGCCATGCAAGGATTTAAAAATAAGGCAACCTGTTTTAAAGGCACAGCGCTGGGCGATAGGGAGCCAGTGCAGTTTCTTCAGCAAGGGAGTCGCTGATTGCCATTTAGGTTGTCGGAAAATCAGTCGGGCTGCATGGTTTTGGACCATCTGAAGCCGTTTAAGCAGATAGAGAGGCATGCCCAAGTACACAGAATTGGCGTAGTCAAGATGTGATAGGACAGTGGCTATTATGACCACAGTCAGGGCTTCCCGAGTAAGAAGGCGGTGTATCTTCCTGATCTTGCGCATTTGGAAGAAACACTTAGAAATGACCGCACCGACCTGGGTTTTTAATGAAAGGTCATTGTTGAGGGAAACTCCAAGTGTTTTGGCCGAGGGGGACGGGGAAGGAGGAGGTCCTAGCTCTGGAGGCCAGTAATGGGGGCCCCAGTACTTATGACTGTCCCCAGTAAGAACAAGCTCTGTCTTACCCGGGTTCAGTTTGAGATGGTTGAGGTCCATCCATTGTTGAATGTGCCGCATTGTAGCCTGAAAGTCCATGACCGAGTTTTGTGAGTTATCGATCTTGAAGAGTAATTGGAGGTCATCTGCATAATTAAAAACAGTCACCTTCATATCTTTAAGGGACTGGATCAAGGGGGCAATATAAAGATTAAATAAATGGGGAGAAAGAGCCGAGCCCTGTGGAACGCCACAAGTGATTTTACGTGGGGGAGCTGAAAAATGGCCTTGGCAAACAGCCTGGGAACGATCTTCCAAAAAGGAAGCAAGCCAGAGAGCCGCCGTACCTTGAATACCAGCATGTTTGACACGGTTGAGCAGAATAGTGTGGTCGACCGTGTCAAAGGCGGCAGAGAGGTCCAGTAATACCAGTGCCTGAGGGGAACATCTGTCTGCATTGTCCCGGAGAGTATCCAGGACAGCGAGGATTACAGTTTCAGTAGAGTGGGCCGGCCGAAACCCTGCCTGATAAGGGTCCAGGTATTTAGATTCCTCCAAAAAGTTAGATAAACATTTAGCTACATGGGCTTCCAAGATCTTCGCCAAAAATGGAAGCAAAGAGATCGGGCGGTAATTAGACAGGAGCGCGGGATCCGCTCCAGATTTTTTTAGGAGGGTACCACTGTAGCTTTCTTGAAAGCCAAGGGAACTTGGCCAGATAAAAGTGACTCGTTCAAAAGAGCGAGTGCAGGGCCCGGATAGACTGCAAGGCAGTCCTTTAGTATATGTGGTGGGCAGCAGTCAGAGGGGGCACCTGATTTAACTTTTACAAGAAGATCTTGGAAAGTCTCCATTCTGATAGAGGGGAAGCAGCTAATACTACAGTTGTTACTATGCAAAACAGAAGGGTTCTGGATGGAAAAATGCTTAGGGATACTGGCTTTAATAGTAATAATTTTTTCAATAAAATAATCATTTAAAGAGTTACAAGGTGCCCACTATAATTAGTGGACAGCATATACCAGGCCAACTTCTCACATTGGTGTGCAGCGTGTGGGATTCCAGCTTGCTATTGTTTTACCAGATAATCTCAATTGAATTGATCAACTGAAAACCACTAAAGGTACCTAAGGTACATATAATTTAAGCTTAGAATACAGTAAGTTCTACTGAACTTAGAGTTGTGTGTTAAGGGATAGCACAACCCTTTCTACAACTCAAGAGAGTTTAGTAGGCCACACTAGAGTAGGTAGTGCATACACCACACCACACTAGTAATGTCTTTAAGGGTAGGATCCAAAGAATCCTTGCAGGAAGCCATTGAGCTTCCACCCTCCAAGTATGATACACTCCCATTCTTGGAATTGAGAGCTTTATGCAACTTGAGAAAAATAAGGACAGGCTAAAGCCCCACCACCCAACACCTCAAGGAGTTGTTGGTGGCTTATGACCTTAGTAAGCCCTTGGGGACTGAAGGGGTAGGAGCTGAGGGTGGGGCAGAAGATGAGGATGGGACCAGGGGTACCAGTACCCCCAGCCCCCTCTGAAACTGACCAGGAGGGCGACAATGGCCCTGACCTGGATAATCCAACCCCTCCTGAGGAAGATGAAGAGGAGGATCAGAATGATGCCCCCTTTGTCCCCCCAGGAAGGATTATGAGTGTGCCCAGAAGGTCTAGGTCTCCTTCTCAGGAGTCTAACCACTCTGGCACCTCAATAGGGAGCTCTGTCTCATCTCATAGGAGGGAATCCTCTCATGAGAGAAGGAAGAGGCTGGTTCAATATGAGGAAGCTCAGCTTGAAATCAAAAAGAAGCAACTGGCTATAGACAGGGAGTCCCTAGATCTCTTTAAAGAGAGAAGAAAGTTGGGACTAGAGTCCCATGGTGGCAGCAATATCCCTAGAGATAGGGAAAGGTCTTATGACCATAGAAACCTAAACAAGATTGTCCCTCCCTACCAGAGTGGGGATGACATCCACAAATGGATAACTGCACTGGAGAGGGCCTGTAAAGTTCAGAAGGTCCCCCAGAGGCAGTGGGCAGCAATCTTGTGGCTCTCCTTTGCAGACAAAGGTAGAGACAAGCTCCTCACTGTAAGAGAAGAGGATGCTGACAATTACACAGTCTTGAAGAGTGCTCTGATAGATGGGTTTGGCCTAACCACTGAACAGTATAGGTTGAAGTTCAGAGACACCCAAAAGCTCAGACTCAAGACTGGGTTGATTTTGTAGATTGTGCTACAAAGGCTCTGGAAGGTTGGATACATGGCAACAAAGTGCATGACTTTTTAGGATTGTACAATTTGATTATGAGGGAGCAGATCCTTAATAATTGTCAAAACCAGCTTTTGCACCAGTATCTGGTGGACTCTGATCTGACCTCTCCCCAAGAATTGGGAAAGAAGGCAGACAAATGGGTCAGAACCAGAGTAAAAACTAAAAATCAGGGTGGTGACCAGAAGAAAGATTCTACTAAGTCCCAAGAGAAAGGTGGGGATAAATCTAAGGATAAGTCCACTACAGGGCCCCAAAATTCCTCTTCTGGGGGTGGGTCCCAAACTCCTTCCTCTCCTGAAAAGAAACCATATTGCCATGTCTGTAAAAGCCTGGGCACTGGAAATCTGATCCCAGTTGCCCCAGGATTGGCAATAAAGAAAATGTTCCCCAGCAACTACTACCCCCTCCTGGTACTACCAGTAGTAATCCTCCAGTTGGGAGTAGTGCACCCAAAAAGTTAGGTGCTTTTGCAACAGGAACAGAGGTGGCCCTGGTTCAGACAGGGACCCCTCAACAGACTCCTCTGACTCTGATGGTGGTGTAGGATTTGCCACCTTTACCATGGGTCCCACAGCAATGGGCAGGTACAGACTGGAGCCAATGATTAATGGTCAGAAAGCTGTGGCATTTAGGGACACAGGGGCTAGTGTCACCATGGTGGCAGGGAAACTAGTCCCCCTCACCAGCTTTTACCTGAGTTTAAATACCAGGTGACCAACATTGATGGTGTCAGAACAGATCACCCCATGGCCATAGTCAATCTCAGCTGGGAGGGGGTCACAGGCCCAAAGAGAGTGGCAGGGTCCCCCACCTTACCTGTAGATTGCCTGATGGGCAATGATTTGGAAATTTCAGCCTGGGCTGAAGTTGAACACCAAACCCATCTTAGGATGTTGGGCGTCCCCGTAAAGGTTAGTGGGGGTGTGATGGCCACAGCCCCAGCCCAAGAATTTGGAGAGATGGAACCTGAAAGAATGGCCCACTCTCCCCCAAAAGAGAGCACAAGGGTTGAAGAAAAGTCTTCTTCCCTCCAGACAGTAGGTAAGGGTCAGCCTCCTCAGGGAACTGACCCTACCCCTAGTGAAGGAACTGCCCCAGAGGTAGTCAGGCCTGGCCTGGCCACCCCCTGATGGCAGAGGACCCTTCCAAGGTGGTACCCAGTCTGGAGCAGGTAACCTGCCCCTCTCTACCCTGCCTCAGCCAGCCCAGGGCTGCAGAGGTCAGGGAGGTCAGTGGACCCCACAGGGCCCCCTGTCCAGAGGAACCCCCATCAGCAGATTAGGGGCACCCAGTCTAGTAGCCCTAGCCAGGTGAAAACTACTCTACACACTGAGGGATCCCCCATGCCTTTATGTAGGGACCTCCCCAGAAGGACTCTGGTAGGCAAGGGCAAACCTGGGACCTGAAGGTTCCAAACCTGCCCTGTCCCTCCAGTAGTCCATCCAAAGGGACCCAACCCCCAGCTGTAGGCAGCCAAAGGTTGACCCTTAGAGCAAAGTGCAACTCAGTCATGGAAAGACAGGCATACAGGGTGACCAGTGATCTGAGGAAGCTGAGGCCAACATTCCTAGGGCCTCACTTCCCTACTCAGACAGCTCACCAGCCTTGTACTTTACCTAAGCACACCACAGGTAGTGATTCCCCATGGTGGAGACCCTCTCATACCCTTAGGGTGAGGGATTGCTTAGTGGACCATAAGACAGGGGGCAACCATGCTAGTGCAGGTGCTTCCTTATATGACCACTTAGACAATGAAGGCTCAACTGGCCAAGGTTAGCCTTATCTCCTTTCGTTTGGGGGTTTATGTAGGAAGGTGGAATCTGACTATATGGTTGCCCCCACTTTTTTATGGTGTTTTGCTGGTTTATGACTTAGTTGGACTGGGATCCTGCTATTCAGGGCCCCAGTCTATCTGCTTTCTCTGTAAAAGGTTTCCATGTGCCTTAGGCACATCTCTGATTGGAATCTGGAGTGCCCTTATAAGTCCCTAGTATATGGTATACTATGTACCAAGGGCATAGGTACCTCAGAGGCCTACCAGGGGCTGCAGCATGTATTATGCCACCCCTGGAAAGCCATCCAAACTGACACCACAGGTCTGCTACTGCAGCCTGGGTAAGGTGGTGCATGCACCCCTTACTGTGATATAGGTTACCTATATCACTAAATACATACACACATATAAACCTATAAGTCACTCCTAAGGCAGGCCTTATCAATCCTGAAGGCAGAGTGCGTGGTTCCTATGTGAGAGGGTGCCCCTGCATGAGCAGGGCCCCTCTGCAGCGTTCGGAGACCCTTCTCTGATGCTGTTTGTAGTGCAGCCTGACCATATACTCTTAAGCGCATTATAACCTCGTGTTATGCTAACTTTGGAATGGCTGCACCTAAACATGTCGTGTTTGGTATCAAACATCTTGGAATACTACCCCCCCGCCAATTCTGGTGGCGGGGGTAGCATTCCACCCTTCTAGAGGGAGAGACATGTTAACCCTGGCCTTGCCGGTAACTTCTTTCTAAAGCCTGGCATCACAAAATGGATGCTACTGCCACAGACACAAGTCTGGCCTCCTGCTGCTGGACGAAACTCCGGCAGGGGAGGCCTGGACAACAGGTTTCCTGTCCCAGGGAGGTGTGACCACCTCCCCAGACAGGATAATGTGTATTGGGGCTGGGCGGGAGCACTTTCTGGTGCTTTGAAGTCCTGCACTGGGGGCACACTTGGTGTCCCTAGTGCATACCCCAGTTCAAACCGGATCAGGGGCTTGCAGCCCCTGCTTTGGCACGAACTGGACAAAGGGAAAGGGGTGTAGCCACCCCTCTGCCCTGACCCACCCATAGGTGGGGCCACAGAGTAGTCCAACCCCTATACTTAGTATAAGTATAGGAACCCAGTCCTTAGGACTTTAGATTATCCCTGGACAAAACTCTGAAACTGAATCCTGGACCTTCGATGCTCTACTCACGATTAGAGGACAGAAGAATCTCCCTTGGGGTCAAGGAGTGACTCCCCTGCTTGGCAGGCACCAAAGAAGCATCTGTCCGGTTCGCATTTCTGAAGCTCCCGTCAGACGCCGAAGTCATCGCATCACCAGAGGTGGATTCTCAGACTTCCCCGAGGCTACCCTGAGTCCTCAGCAAAGCTGAGGCCCGTGGCTATCATGGGTGACTTGAAACCGTGACCCCTGGACACCAAACACATTTGCAAGTGCATCCTCTTCTGGGTCTCCCAAGAAGTCGTGCTTTGGGCTCCGAGTAGCCCTAGCCTCCAGCACCACCTGCACCGAAGATCACTGGCCCCCACTCCACGAGTGTCCTGTGAGTTAGATCCACGTGCGGCATCACGAGGCTCCTTCGCGGTCGCTAGCCCGTTGGCTAGTAGCCCTTAACGAAGGCCAATCTTTTTCTAACTTGGCATCCTGGTTGCTCCAGGCCTGCCCTCACTTACCCTCGCTGGGTGAGTTCCCCAGACCTTGCTGGTCTGCACCATCGACGATCTACATCTTCATCGAGACTTACCGTTGCCAAGGCTTGTTGGGTCCAATCCGGTCGCCGACACCTCAGCACTCGACAGACATCGTGTACCAGCCCGAATCCTGCTCCTGGTCGCCGACAACGCCTCCTGGACCTCGTGGCTGAAGAGTCAAGACGACTGTCAACGCACCTGAAGCACTCGACATCGGTGGGCATCTGTCCATCGCCTTCCTGGTCACTGGCTAGTGACCCAGACTCTGTCCCCTCTGCTTTCAGGTTCTTCAGAACTCCGATCCACTCTTGGATCCACCCGGACACTTTTCACTTGGTCGCCAGCAGCACTTTGCAGCAGATCGCCATTCAAATCGACGACGAAACCCGACTCCGAAATGCACCTATGCACCCGGCTTCCCTGGGTGAGGTAACACGAGTACTCCGGTGCTCCCGTGGGTAGAGACTCTTCAAAGTCCTAGATCTCAAAGGGTTTGGTCCAAGTCCTCTTTAAGTGTCCCTTTTCTCTAATTTCCCGATCACGACTTTCTCCATAGAAGTCAACGGCGTATCGCGGTTGTGTATTTACACTGCACGCGTCTCCCGTGGGTCCCCTGTGTCACTACCTTGGGTGGTTCCTTGGGTCCAAGCACTTCTAGAGGCTCTAGGCCTAGTGTCTAGTTCAGTCGTGGTTCTTATACCACTTTATTGGTATATGGTTTGGTACGCCCTAAGGCCCAAACGTGTATTTGTGCTATTACTGTGTTTAAATAACTTCTAACTTATGTATTTCGAACTCTAGCCTCATAAAGAGACTAGAGGGGTGTGTTTAGCAATAAATACATATATTTTGAATATATACCTGGTGTGGTGCTCTTTCATTTGATCACTCAAGAGATTATAGACTGGTAAAACAAGCTGCTTTACATTCCTTCAAGACTTAGCCTGAAGGCTGCTCTCCATAGCTACCACTAGGATAGCTTTCAATAAGGTTGTCTTTAACCTATCTCCAATAAGGGGTTGTTTGGACTGGTGCAAGGTGCCCACTATAATTAGTGGACAGCATATACCAGGCCAACTTCTCACAGAGCATGCATGGGATGATCTGCTTGAATTCTTGCGAGAAGCAAACTCAAACATAAAGGACATCAAAGTCAAGATAGCTGGAGAACTTTGCCCATTGAATCCTGCAAATATTTGCAGATATTTAACCACAGGTTTCAAGCCATGATGTCTTTCATTTGCAACACAATTAATCCTCCTCTTGGTGAGGTAACTGATTTCTTTTGGTGTAAAGAATACCAAGCTAGAGGTGTTCCACATGTTCACATGCTATTATGGGTAAAAGATGCACTCAAATTTGCAACAGACAGTGATGAGTCTGTCTTGAGTTTCATAGAACAGTATGTGACAGGCACCATCCTAAAAGACTGTGGTGAAAAGAGCATGAGACAACAGGTTCTACAGTTTCCAACTCATAAATGTGGGAAGTATTGTCATCGCAAATACAGATGCATAGGAAAAGTTTGCACAAGATGTTGTTTTGGATTCCCACGACCTGTCATTTCGGAGGGAATAGTCAACAGCTTTTTGTCTGCAGTCAGACAAACACTGATACGGAAATCACTGAAAAATACCTACAATCTCAGAAGAGCAGAGGCTTCAAAGTATATTATCGACTACAACCCTGTTATTCTGAAGATGTGGAATGCAAATATGCATCAACAATTTGTTGCAGACAACTCTATCGCTGTTGCTCACCATGTGATGATTATCAAGATCGGATAGGTGACTTCATATATAACAAAATCAAAGAAAACAGATATGAAAGAGATGTGGGAGGAGATTTCGGCAGAAAAAAGTCACAGAGAAAAAGGATATTATGAGTGCTCGGACCAGATGAGATCGGCGGGTTTGTTCTCAAGGTCAAGGGGAATTGTATGGGTAAGGCCTTGCAAGCAGTCTAAATATAGTATTAAAGTATTTCCCAGAAATACAGTCTCTCAGAATTTGATCCAGAAAGTAGAGACATTCTGAAAACGACTTCAATATTACACATATAGAAGTAATGTAACTGAAAACATAGAAGAAGGGAGATATGCAGTACTTGGATGTAAGTAAGTAAGTAAGAAACTTTTAGAGTGCATGAATGCTGAGGCGTCTTGGCACTAGAAATTGCCAGGAAACGAGCAAAAAGAACTGGAAGTACTGCATCATTCCTGTGTAGGGAATAACCAAGTTTTAAGCATTTTCCTAAACAGGGGTCAGGTAGATTGAAGCCTGATATTGATCGGTAGCTCATTCCAGAGCTTCGATGCTCGATACGAGAGGCTTCTACCTCCCCATCTAGCCTTATCGATTTTGGGAACCCAGACAAAGGCTTTACTGGCAGATCTAAGATTCAGACGCGGGGTGTACCACTGAAAAAGTTTCTGTAGGTCCAACAACCCTCCACCGTAAAGTGCTTTATGCACCAGGCATAACGCCTTAAACTCGATACGCTGCATGACTGGAAGCAAGTGAAGCTCCCTAATGCTGCTAGAAATGCAGTGGCATTTAGGAATATTGAACAATACTCGTGCTGCTGCATTTTGCAGTGATTGCAGTTTTAGCAATTGACGTTTGTCTACGCCCAAAAAAAGGGTGTTACAGTAGTCAATTCGAGAGAGAATGAAAGCGACTACAACCGTTTTTCTAAGGTCTAATGGAATGAAAGGCAGAATTTTACGCAAGCGTTTTTGTAGAAAAAAGCAGGATGATGTCAAAAGGTTAATCTGTTCTGCAAAATTTAATTGGGCATCAAACAGAAATCCCAAGTTCCTCACTTTTGCCGCAGAATCCGGGCAATCACCTGCCTCTGCCGGCCACCAAGATTGGTTCCAGATTGGAGGTGCATTTCCAAACTCCACAACCTCCATTTTATCAGTGTTTAATTTAAGATAATTCTGATGCATCCACTCCATAATGTGCTTAAGACAACTGTGGGATCTCCCCGCCACGGTATCTACACTCGAAGAAGTGGAGATAACAATCTGAGTGTTGTCAGCATATGATACCAACGAGAAACCGTGAGCCCTAGTTAATTTGGCCAGAGGCGTAACATAGATGTTAAATAATATTGGCAACAATACTGAGCCTCGTGGGACTCCACAGGGGAGGGAAAACCTCTCAGATTTAAAGTTATCCCACCACACCCTCTGTTCCCTTGTAGCAAGGAACGAGGTGAGAAGGGTTAGAGGGGCCTTTTTAATTCCTATTGCCTTCAGCTGTTGCATGAGTACCAGATGATTCACAGTATCAAACACAGCTGATAGGTCAAGTAAGATTAGGACGGCTCTTTCTTCCCCGTCGAGCTGCATGCGTATTTCTTCAGTGGCCATGATTAACGCTGACTCGGTGGAGTGCCCCAGTCTAAAGCCATGTTGGGTGGGATCTAGGAGGTCATTGGCGTCCAGATAACCAGTTAGATCTTGGTTAATAGCTTTCTCGAGGATTTTGGCTGCCAGGTGTAGACAGGAAATCGGTCGATAGTTCTTCACCTCAGACGTGTCAAGGGAGGATTTCTTTAGGATGGGTCTAATACAGACTTTCTTCCAGGAAGCAGGGAAGACTCCTGTCCTAATGACAATGTTCAAAAGTGGGGTTAGTAGCGTACTAATCCTACCCGAGGCCAGATGAATTATGACAGGGATCTGTTGGGGACCCTGATTTTGTGGCTAGTAACAGATCGTTGACTTTGTCCACAATTAAATATGAGAAGCTGGTCAACTAGCCACCAATAGTAGAGGAGGAAAAGTCCTCCTGGGTGGTAAAAAGGAAGGAGTAGGGGCAGGGATCCTCCCGGCCAGTTCATCATATATCGTTCGAACCTTCGACTGGAAGAAGTTGGCCATTTTGTCACAGAGGGCTTAATCAGGAGCAAATTGATTCTCCTGTTGCAAATTTGACAAGGCAGTGATGGTCTTAAATAGCTCTCTTGAAGAATTTTTAGCAGCCTCGATTTTACTTGTATAGTAATTCTTTTTAAAACTTTTAATGGCTTCCTTGTATTTAGGTAGTACTAGTTTGTAGGTAAGTTTACCTTGCTTGCTATATTCTGTCCTCCATGCACGCTCTGAACGTCTACACGTAGATTTTAAAAGTTTAAGCTCCTAATTATAACAGGGGGCAGAGAGTTGTTTCTCCGCTGTTTAATTGTTCTTTCTGGGGCCAACTGGTCCATGGCTGACCTAATCCAATTATCATAATTGTCAGCCGCCTTGTTGTTATCTGGCACTAACACGGGTATACTATTATCAATTGTCTCCACTAAAACGTCTTTCTTGATTTTATACCAAGATCTCACTTTGGCAGGGGGCAGGTTTTTTGACTGAGACAGTTGAATATTCAAACCAGATAAGTTGAAGAAGATTGCCATGTGATCAGTCCAGGTTAAAGGCAGTACTGTGTCCACAATAATAAGAGGATTGTTAGTAAAAATCCCATCCAGGGGGAAGGGCCTCATGTGTGGGCTCTGAGACTAACTCTGACAGTCCAAAACCCTCCAGGTTGTCTAGTAAAATGGAGGTGTCTATATTCTTTTCGCATTCTAGATGAAAATTAAAGTCCCCCAATATGGTAAAAGTAGGGGAGTCCAGACAGGATTCCATGAAGGTCTGTAGACCTTGAATAAACAAGGGTTTTGGCCCTGGCAGTCTATAGAGAAGTAGCCCGGGGAAGGATAGGGTATTGGCAATTTTAATATTAAAGGTCATAGCTTCCGCCCCAGGCAAAGGAATGGTCTCAAAGGTAGCTTTAAGCCTAGACCTGTATATGATTACTATACTGCCACCCTTTTGCCCCTTTCTGGCTACACTGGCTAGTACATATCCAGCTGGCAACACCGTAATCCAGTCCGGTTCGGACGTATCGGTAGCCCAAGTTTCTGTTAGGAAGACCAGAGCCGGGTTTGATGTCTGCATTTAGCATTCAAACTCGTATTTGTGCTTACTCACTGATCTAGAATTAAGCAGAATAGCAGTTAGCAAGCTGGTTATTTTTCCCTGTTGAAGTGTTAGGTGGAGGAGCAAGAGGGGTGGTAACTATGTTGACTTCCATAGCTAAGTTAGGTAAATTATTATCCCTTTTAAGAGAACTGTTGGCAGAAGTGATGGAAGGAAGATTAGTGGCCGTGAGTGAGAAGTTACATTGAGTGCACTGAAATGGGAAATAGTCCTTTTCCCCAGCCCAAGTGATAGTGTTGCAACACTTACCCTTACTGAATGCCAATAGCTGAGCCCTAGAGTAAGTTTGGCGAGAAAAGCGGGCAAGGGCCCTGGTGCAAGGCGCATTCTGGGCACTGACGGGCGCAGATGGGCTTGCATTTGGCACGCCTGTGGTGCGCCCGCTGCGCGGACGCGTCAGCATGCTGTTTTTATCCCCCTCGTGCTTTAGGAACTAGCACGCTGACCTTTCTGAGGGTGAGCCCGCTCTTACATACGGGCTCCGCAGGTCGCAAGGGAAAAGACACCAAGACAGTCGGTAAGACTAAGTCTCCTTCGGTAAAGTGCAGTGTGCAAAATACAACTTTAAAACATTAAAACATTAAACGAAATGCTCTACGCAGCGTCATAAACTAATAGCAATTTCCTGATCAAAATCACGTTTCTAAGCAGCGCGGTCGCATCAGCATGCTGTTTTTATCCCCCTCGTGCTTCAACAACTAGCACGCTGACCTTTCTGAGGGCAGACCCGCTCTTACAGATGGGCACTGCCAGTCGCGAAGGAAAAGACACCAAGGCAATCGGTAAGACTAAGACTCCTTCGGTAAAGTGCAGTGTGCAAAATACAACTTTAAAACATTAAAACATGAAAAGAAATGCTCTACATAGCGTCATAAACTAATAGCAGTTTCCTGATCAAAATCACGTTTCCAAGCCGTGATGGTTGTTTGGTGAGACACAACAAAGGAATCTAATTAACCACTGAAACCTTAGTTGCCAAGCTCCGGAGAGAAGACAGTTTTCTACTAGGCACTTATGCAGTTGTTCAAGTCATGGTGTACTGAATCAGATTTACTTTGACACTATGACTGTTATGAAGACTATTTCAAAGCTGTGAAAGACAGCATTGAGTGTTCAGCCTTTCCAACCTACTTGTAAATGTTGAAAGATGACATTGAACAAGAAGAAACCACTGCTGCTGAGATAGCCAAGGAGAGTTCACAAAGCAGCCAAAGTTCTAGACCACTAACTCAAGATCATCTTGGAGAACCAATTATTCAAAATGAAGCAGCAGTAACAATGAATGAGGTGAAGAGTGCAATGTAGCAAGCAAAACAGGAAACTGTTTATTTCGAACAGTTAGTAGAACAACTGAATAAGGAACAGAAAGAAATTTTTAACAAAGTTAAAGATAAAATAGAGCATGGTTTTCTCCATGAAAAGAAACAATGAGAATGTTCTTCATATAAAGCAATATTACTATACATTAGTGGTCAAGCTGGCACTGGAAAAAGCTTTCTAATTAAAGTTCTCACTGGTTTTCTACAGAAGAATACAGAATCACATTATTCATGTGCAATAACAGCACCAACAGGATTAGCTGAACAGAACATTAAAGGAATTACTTTACATTGACTACTAAACTGAACTTGACAATAAACTAGAATACCAGACATTATCTTGTAAAGCGTGCCATGAGGTATCAAGAATATGGAAGAAACTGAAGCTTTTAATCATTGATGAGGTGAGCATGATTTCGAACTTAATGCTTGCCTTCATACACTTTAGAATGCAGCAGATTTTAATAACAAACTGCGATGTACTCTATGGAGGAAAGCATTTGGTTGTATTTGGTGACCTAATGCAACTTACCCCCATAAAAGGACAACCTTCTTTCAAAACACTTGCCCATAATGGAACTTGAAAGTCTTTGGGGAGTATTGGCAATCTAAATATTTGGTTACACTTTGAATAGAAGGAACTAGTGAAAAATATGCATCAAGCATCTAATGTGGATTATGGAAATATTCTTAAGGACATTAGAATAGAAGTTCGAACAAATGATGGAAAGTGTGCTTTAGAAAGTCAAAACTATTTCCATCTAACATTACCGTAGCACAACTAATGTACAATTTTATTCAGGAACAGAAATCCATAGTCTGTTTAATGCCTGCACTTCAAGGGTGCTCCAACAGTCTGTTTAATGCCTAGACGTCAAGAGTGCTCCAACGTCAACAAACAATTACTAAAACTCAAGAAAGAAGATACTTTTGAAATTTCAGCTGTCAACAAAATGGAACATCAGGGAGTGACAATTCTACTCCCAGAAAAAGTACAATCAAAATTGAATTCTTTAAAGAAGTCTGGATCTAGGACTGCAGGATTAGAAAAGCGTTTATGGAAGAACAGACGAGTAATTTTGAGGTGTAATTTAAATGTTTGTGGAGAGGTTAGTAAATGGTGCAATGGGTAAAATTATTGATTTAATTAATTTTCCAAATAGAGATGAGGTTGTATACTTTGCCATAAAATTTGGTCAGATTAATGGTGTGAAGTAGATTTGCCAATGTGTTGTACAGGTTTTGCTACTGAAAGACTTAAATGTGCGGCATCAGCAGTTCCCACTCTCTCTAGCATATGCTGTAACTATCCATAAATCACAAGGTTTAAGTTTAGATGCAGCTTTTGTTAATATTGGAAGTAATGTATTTGAAGAAGGAACGTCATATGTAGCATTGTCGTGAGTTAGAATATTGTCCGGTTCGTTTTTGATTGATTTTGATTAAAAGAAAGTTAGTGCTGATGGAAGCTGTTTAAGAGAGTATAATCAGTGAAGAAGTGTATATGCTCCTCATTTTGACCAATACCCTATTTATGAGAAATGGATAATGTGTGCAAAGCTGAAGATTACAAAAGAGTGTACATATGCTCAAGAAACGAAAGGATTCAAGAACAATCTAGAAGGTGTCAAGAAGAGAAAACTGGAAAATTACGGATATATTGTAGGTTACCAGTTGGAAAACAGTTCAGATGTCAATTGCTTTGCAATTGTTGTTCTCAATGTACTTTTTCATTTACCACATCTAGTAAACCAAATTCAACAAGAACCAGATAAGAGATTGTGTTCTGCACTGTATCATTTGAACCAATGTTTACTGACTGACAAATTTGTGATACAATCGGCTTCCGCGTATCCCTACTATTTACTCTCAATACTCAAAAAGACGCACAAGATTTCATTATAGTTATGTCTGGAGTTTTAGAAGAAGAAGACGTAAATATTGGTGATTTTTTCAGACTGAGTCACACATGGAACCATGATTGTGAAGATTGTGATTAATCATCTACCACTGAAATAAATTCTGAGCATTTTTTCTATTTAACATTACCAGATTCCAAAACTGTGCCTTTTGACAAATTGTTGAAGAAGGCTAACAAAATTTTACATGGCCAAACTGCAAATCCGATTTATGTCTACGTTAATTCTAGGAACAACTGGAAAATACCTTATAGTAATGCTACAACGATAGAGAGCAGATGGTTCTAAATTGGAAACTCAAATTACAAACTTCAAAGCTGGACAGAAGAACTTTTACTACTTTGGCTATCATCTTTCATGAAGGAAATTAATTCAACCTCTGTACACTACACTGTATATTTGAAGATGGACGGAATGCAATTACATCAATCTTAAATTCAAACCAAAACTTCCTTTCAAACTGCCAAACTCTTATCTTTTCTTTCTTCAACCAAAGTTCTAAGGAGAAATTCTGGATAAAAAAGTGGTTTGCACGGTTTCTTCTACGTGTTTCATCAGTGTTTTAGGCATCATTCTGCCTATTGGGGATAATGTCTTTAAAAACTTACTTCTTTAAAATTCAAGAGTCCTTTTTTCTTGCAGAAAGGAGTTAATATAACATCTAAATACTACACTCTATAATGAAAGTCTGAAACTGGATGGACAGAATCCAATTACAGAAACATTAAGGGGCCGAATACAATGTCGTTCGGAAAGGCTTGTAACGGGATTCAGATTCTCCTATGTTTCCGACCGAATCGGATACATTTCCAAATGAACGATTACAATGCAAGGAAACCGTTCAGGTTGTCCGATTCAGTTCCGAGTGGCATTTGGACAGCCTGAGTCATTCGGAGCTGAATCGTACAGCTCTATGGACACGGCTTCCGAATGAGCAATTACAATGTCCGATTCTGACAGCCGTTCCAGATCGGTCTCACCGACACGAAACGGCTCTCCGTTGGGGCCTGTGGGGGTACCCATGGGACCCCTCTTTCCAACCATGCACAGTGTGGCAGACACCATGAGGTGCTGGCCACAGGGTGCAAGGTTTTCCCCAACCACCACTTTTTTCAATAGGAGCCTGTGTTTTTGTTCGGAACACAGGCTCCCATTGAAGTCAATGCGAGTCCGACCGAACAATGTTTGGAAGCATCGTAATCGGTCAGTCGGACTCGCACAACCCGATTCGGTCTGAAACGATTCCGAACCCGATTCGGTTTCCGATCAAAATCGTAATCGGCCCCTAAGATGAAACCAAAAACTGTCTTTGAAACTAAAAAATTGTCCCCCTTTGTTACTTCAACCAAACGTCTATGTACTATTTGTGGAAAAAAACTTCTGTATGGGATTTTGTCTATATGGATCATCAGCAGTTTACACATCATTTGGCCTACCAGGGGTGATGTTTGCAAAAGGATCTCCAAAATTAAAGAATGGCTAACATGTATTTGTAGCATTGTACCATATATAATCATTTAAAAAATATTTGTAACCTAGATTTGTTTAGATTATTGTATTTAATCCAGATAAAACAGCTGATTAATGAATTGTAGTGAGTGCAATGCATAGTGTCACTTATTACAGTGATGAACTGTGCACCTTTGTTTTTTTTACAAACTATATGATTATTTTTTCCCCACTGTTCAAGGATGATGCTTCGTATAGACCATCGTTTATGGTGAAGAAGTATGAAAACTGAGAACAGTGAAAAAGGGAAAATGACATTTTTACTATATTATGATATAGTATTGCAGTATAACCAATGTGTATTATGTTTCTGTAATTTTGAAAATGAAATACTAACATATATTTATATTATTTTTCTTTTTCAATAGTGGCTCAAGTTGAACGTCTTTAGATGTCTCAAAACACTTCTTCTAACACAGAAATATTGCTTAGAAATACCCATGGAAAGTGTTTTTGTACATAAAGTGCACTTGGCATAGCTTGCAACCACTTTATTTTGCCCATTTTGTAATTATAACTGTCAGTGTAGAACAACAAATTTATACTGTAAAACTATACAGAGTCATGTACAGCCACTCACACATTTAGACATACACTGAGTACACAACTCATACACCCAGTCACTTATCCATTCAACCACTCACTCGCCCACTAACTCATTGACACAGTAACACACTGTCTCACTACCAAATACATTTATTACTACATGATCTTACTTACCCATACAGATATTCACACACTTAGTTACTTCCTAATACAGCTACTAAAATGCGCACTCATTCACCTACACAGTACCTTATACAACCAGTCAGCAATGCATACAATCACTAACATACTCAGTCACTTTCCCATGTAACTAATGATACACCCAATCACTCACCCATACAGCTAGAAAGACATCCACTCTCTCCTGTAAACAGTGACGCATACATGTACTTACTTTAACAGCTACAAACACAGCCAGTCAGTTACTTATACTGCTACTGCCATACATATTTAATATTACATACAGGCACAGACTAGGGCCCTAATTAGGATGTCGGTCAAAAAGCCTCCTACCGCAGGTCAGAGGCTTTCCGACCGACATCCTTGGTTTGAATTCCAACCAACGGCAATTGGAATTCAAACCAGCCGGTCATTCCGGCTGGCGTTTGCCAGTTGGAACCACCACCATAATCCCATACGGATGGTATTTCCGCCATTGGGATTATGATGTCGGTTTCCAACATGCTTTCCATGTCATGCTTTCCAACATGGAAAGCTGTTGGAAAGTGACTTTGGGGGCCCCTAGCAGGCCCCCCTTCTTCAGCGGCTTCCGGTTGGGGGCCGGTTGGGGCCCTGTAACTCCCTGCACCACATGGCAGGCACCTCACGGTGCCTGCCACACTGTGCAGCGATTTACAGTGACTCCCATTTCTCTATGGGAGCATGTGCTGTGCCCGGTTTCCGACCACCACACAAGCTCCCATAGGGAAATGGGAGTTTGCGGTCGCATCATAATTACAGTATTGTACCGCCGACCCGAGGTCGGTCGTTTTTTTAACAGCATGGATGTCAGTCGGAGACAACTCCGACTGACATCCTATTTAGGGTCTAAGTCACTTACTCACCTGTACAGGCACTCACACAGCCAATTAGTCATTGGTACACACATTCTCACCCCTGCTTATTTATCTATATAGATACTCACACACCCATTTACACACAGATACAGACTGTGGCACACCCAGTCACACAGTGTTGTAAACACTATCACACCTAGGCACACACTCATACAGACACTAACACACCCAGGGACACACTCATTCATACACTAATACATCCACCAACACACTGATAGTAACATGCCCAGGCATTCACTGACACATCCAGAGACACCCTTGTGTATACATTGATACAACCAATCACACACTGTTCTATACACTATTGCACCCATGCACACAATAATACAACCACTGAGACACCCAGTCACACACTGATGCAAACACTGACATAGCCACTGACTTACTTATAGAGGTACTTACACACACATTCACTCATCAGTATAAGTACTCACACAGTTAGTTATTCGCCCACACAACTGCTCACATTGCCAGTCACCAACTTATACAGACTCTTACACCTCCATTCAGTCAGATATACAGCTATTTACATGTCCTGTGACTAACTTATACACACACCTAACCACCAATTCACACATCCCTACAGCCACTAACACACAGAGTCACTCACTTATGCACACACTCACCCACCCAATCACTAACTCATACAGGCACTAACACACACAGTGTCTCACCTGTGCAGCTGGCCTCACAAAGACTCACTCAATCATATAGTCACTCACACATGCATTCACTTATCCATACAGCCACTCACACAGCATGTCACTCATTCGTACAGCCATCAGACACCCATATAGACACTTACACAGTCACTCAATCATGCAGACACTTACATACCCAATCACTTACCCACACAGCCATTCACACAACCAGGCACTCACCTATAAAGTCACTCAGACAACTACTCACTCAGTTACACAACCACTGACACATCCACTCACTCACCCATATAAACAGTTACACATCCACTCACTCACCCATATAAACAGTTACACATGCAGTCACTCAATCATGCAGGCACTCACACATCCAGTCACTTACCCATACAGCTACTCACACAGCAGCTCACTCACTCATACACCCCCACTTGTTGATTCAAACAGCAACTGATACAGAAGTTATTCACTCAAGCAGCCACTCACACATGCAGACACTCACACAAAGAGCCACCCATACCCTGTCACTTACCCCTAGAACCACAAACATACCCAGTCACTCACTTATACAGATACTCACCCACCTAACCACTCACTCATGCAAGCATTCAGACACCTGCTCACTCCCATATACAGCCACTTACATACCCACTCTCTCACCCATGCAGCCACTCACATAGTCACTAACTCATCCATGGAGGCACTCATGCATTGATTCACTCACTCATATATCCTCTCATGCACCCTCTCATTCACTCATACAAACGCTCACACACTCAATCAAATAAAATTGCACTTTATTCGATTTAAAATATTAAATCATAAAAACATAATACAGTTAAAAGAAAAAAGACATTTATATTGAAACATTAAAAAGAGAAAAATTCATCATACTTTGACAATAAAAAACGATGATTAATACAAGATTAAAACTTATAATAAAATGCTAAAACCTCTGAAAAATAGTATAAGGTCAAGTACGGTTCTGATTTAAGCAATATCCTGCATGCTCATTCTAAATCTAACTACCCCTTTCAAAAATTTAGCAATGTGATCGGTGAACAGCACTTCATCAAGAAACTGCAGCTTAGTAAAAGCGGGGCGGCACTGTCTCAGTCCAAGCCATTTTAAAATTGGCAATATCCATCTTTTCCTGATCAGGGTGTAAAACTTACAAAAAAAGATAATATGGATTGTGGACTGGGCCGATAAGTCGTCACAGGGGCATGGACATAAGGTGCGTGACCAATCATTTGGCTTAGGGAACGTTACCTTATGATGAAAGGTGGCTAGGCGAAAGCACGTCAGGAGCATCGTATCATGATCACCCAGAGATGAAGATAGATAGGGTTGTAACCCTGATTGTGTCAAGAGTAGCTGGTGTTCTCTGACAGATGGTTTCATCACATTAGTAGACAGTCTTAACAGCTCTAGGTGCTCAAGGCATAACGATCTTAACTCTTTCCTGGTGAAACGGGACAGACTGACAGGATTGGCATAAAACTCGGGATGACCCAAATCGTTCAAATTTTTTTTAACAAAAGCAAGCCACGGGATGCTCGAAGCCCGTTCCATATTCTGACAATCATTAATCACATCCCGCTTTAACACGGTCATTGGGCCAGTCCACACCCTGTGCCAAAGTAAAGCTGGTTGGATTTTGATTAAGTCAGATAAATATGGGAGGCCTAGCTCTGCGTGGCAAATGAACGTAGCTGTGCTATTTGGGACAGCCAAGAGATATTTTAAAAACCTGTTCTCGGCCAGCTGGAGGGGCACTATGTTTGCAAATCCCCAAATGCCCGCTCTGTACATAGCTACAGGAATACATTTAGCTTTGTAGATAGTTAACATATCACCAATAGGGCGCTTCCCTAGTTTCCTTGAAAAATTTATCAGGGCTCCAATAGATTTTATAAACAGAAGCTTTCTTGTGTTGATAGCTACGCCCCATAAGCCCTTTTTTTCAAACATAATACCCAGATAGGAAAAATGATTAACAAATTCGAGTTTCCTATCATCTATAAAAATGTCTCGACACTTAACATTAGGTTTGCTACATTTCATGACAAAGGTTTTAGTGATGTTTACCTTAAGATCCAACCTCGTCATGAAAGACACAAAGCTCGAGACAGTTTTCTGAAGTCCTAATGGGGTACGGGACAGGAGAACAGCATCATCAGCATATAATAATGCTCCAATTTGCCGACTGCCGATACTAGGTAAGTCCTGGCCCTCCCTTGTCAATGTAGTGCCCAAACTATTTATATAGAGGGTGAAAAGAAGGGGGGCTAATACACAACCCTGCCTGACGCCCTTCTTAATGGAAAATTTATGGCTGCGTTCGCCGGCTGGCCCATAACGAACGCTTGCCTGGGCGTCTAGGTAGGAGTGTTTAAGGAAATGTAGCACCGACACTTCCACCCCCATAGATTCTAGGATACTCCAGAGTTTCGTATGGCTAACACAGTCAAACGCCAAACTTAAGTCGGCAAAACACAAAAAAGGCTCCCCTTTTTGGCCTTTACATATTTACCCCACAGGAGGCTTAAATTTAGGCCCTGCTCTATTGTGCCGAGCCCTTGATGAAACCCATACTGCAGCTCCGAAAGGATACCCCTAGCCTCTACCCACTGCTGTAGTCTGTTCAGGACAACACGCCCGGCCACTTTCACGATGGAGTCCAGGAGTGAAATCGGTCTATAGCAGGCCGGGTCGTTGCAATCTCCTTTTTTGAAAATGGGCACAAGAATAGACTCAGTCCAAGTTGCGGTGAGGCCCTGTGTACAACACGCCTTCAGGACCATTGTAATTAAAGGGCCCCATAGGTGAGGGCAAGATTTATATAAGTCCTCCGGGACACAATCAGGTCCCGGGGCTTTTCCCCCCACACTCTCATTTATGGCCAGAATCACCTCATCTACATTGAAGTCAATTTCGATAGGAAGATAGTTCTTGTGCCGAGTTATAGAATTCTCGCACAAGCTCTGATTTTCGTTGTCGTAATATAGCCTCAAAAAATTGGTTACCCAGTCATCCTCTCCAACCGTGATTTCTATACTTGGCATAATATTGGCGGCTAGGAATGGGGCGTTCACAGCCTACCAAAAGCCATTGGAATCCCTTAACTCAGAGGCTTTCTTGAGTGACAGCCACAGATCCCTTCTTATCCCCTCCTTACGGTCTTTTAGAGAGAATCTATAGGCGACTCTTGCCCTTTTTATCACTTCCTGGTCTCTCTGGAGTTTAGATAAAACAGCTTTTAAGTTAGCGTGTGCTTTCCTGCAATTAGTATCAAACCAACCTGTCTTTGCAGTTGGTCGTTTCTTCGAGTCCAGGGACAAGTTTTTTTGTATGGCCATTGTGATGTTACAAAATGAATTTAAAATGTCGGGATCAGCAGCCATCTCATCGAGGCAGACAGCAAAGTCAATTTTACAGGAGCATAATATAGACTTAGTTAACTTCAATGTATCTACCCCCTTCCATTTGATAGTACAACCGTCGGTTCTGTTTATAGCTATGTCAGGTGCGGGTATGACAGAAGAGCCCCCGGATAACACATTGGCCGGTAGGTCCATAGTGATACTGATGGGGTAGTGATCACTAAATGCGACAGAATGAGTTTCAAAATGTAAAATTCTGTCGGCATATCTGTTGGAAACTAAAATGAAGTCTATAGTTGAGAATAACCCACGGTCATTGAAGGTGCTGTTAAACGGCAGGGATGGTGAACATAATTCGTTTGCAAAGCCCAAATCCATAGTATGTTTAATGTGGTTTAGATAGTCCCCTAGAGTGGTATGCGGGAAATGAGAGGTATCAGCGTCATCATCAAATGCTAAACCACAATTACCACTCTCAGCTATAACACAAGGGACAATGTTAAAGTCACCACCCCAAATTAAACACAAGTCCACTTTGGATGCCTTTTGTATTTTATCCAAATGCTTTTGAAGTTGGGACAAAACAACACTAGTTTGCCACACAGGGAAATTATTATAAAAATTAATAAAAATTGTGTTGTGTGAGGCGTCGATGTACATATTGATGACTTGATAATAAGTATTGGAAGCCATAAAGACTATCTTTTTTATGTTTAACCTATGAGAAATGTATGTACACAAACCACCCTTTTTCCTCCCACGCCTGGACGAGACAGCGGGTGTAAAAAGAATTTATACCCATTAATATGCTGTGGGCTATCAATCCAGGCTTCCTGAATACATAAAATGTCATAACCAGCAATAAAGTCATGCCAGGCAGGATTTGTGAGTTTAGTAGCTATACCCGCCACGTTCCATGATAAGATTTTAGTCATACTAGACCTGGTCTCCCCCTGGTTTGTACTTTTCTTAAGAGTTAAGTCACAGTTTGTTATAATGGAGTGATGGACAGGATTTGCAACGATGCTAGAATAAGAAGAGGTTAAATCCATCAACTCTGCTCCCAATACTGTAGGACAATGCACAATAGTGTCAATAACTGCGGTACATTCGGGCAGGTTATCGGCCTGAGTCCCCATGTTGCTATTACAGGGGCCAGCACATGGGTCGCCTCTTCGTCCTACGATGCAGTGTTTAAGTTCCAGACAGTCAGTTCCTGTCCGGGAGGGTAATCGGCGATGACCTGGCAGCGGGCTGTGATAACTGTGTGAAGCAGTGAGTCAGTCTATGTCTTCAAGAGAAAGAATTTCAAATCTGTTATGGGTAAGAATGGTAAAGCGGTGGTGGTAAGTAGAATTAGTGGGTCTCAACTGAAAGGGGTTAGGGAATTTATTCTTGGGGGGGTAGAAATAACCCAAGGGTAGTACGTTAATACCTTGATTGGTCACATAATCACTCCTAAGTCTCCGTAGGACTTCGCTTACCAGTCTCGGTGTTCTGAGAGTGAGGACTATGTAATCACCGGGGTGCAATTTTTCACTAGTCCCAACCCATCCCACTCTTCTAACCATCTTAAATTCGCTAAACAATGCTTCAGTTAGCCCAGTTTTAGAACCAATCCAGGAAAGAGAGATTTATTTCTCAGAGCCTCCCAGGTTTCGTTTATCTGATGGGCCAGGGGTGGGACGTTTGACAATATAATAGTATAGGGAGTGGCATCAGGTGGTAAATCAAGTGTCACATCCTCCCCGTCCCCAGTAAGAATGCAAGATGGATGGGGTACATTTTGCACCCTGGGCCCAGATAGGACTGCTCCGTTGTTTCTAGCGTTACTGGAGTTATCTGCTGGTACATTTGCTATAATATGAGTAAAACCCGCCTGGTTGGGGGCAGCTACCTTTCCGCTTCTGGCAGCGGAAATTGACGGTTTATCTGGAGGGGTAGTGACATGTGCATCATAACAACTTTTAACTAACTCTTCAATGGCTGCTACCCTAACCGCCAGTTTCGCCACAGGTTCTACAACTGCAGCATGGAGAGCATCCAGTCTAAGGCATAAATCATGGGCCACCTTTAGACTAAAGTTATCAATTGGCAAAGTTGGAGGCAGATTTGGAGGTTCAAAGTGGCCCATCCCGTTAATTTTTAATTTATCAAATACATTTTTAAACACACTCAATCATACTGCCACTCACATACCCACTATCTCACTCGTACAGCAGCTCATACACCCACTCGTTCACTCATAAACCCACACACACACTCACTCACTCAGTCACTCTCATACAAATGCAGGCACTCACCTACCCAATCACTCACTCACATAGTCATTCACACACCCAGTCACTCACTTATTCAGGCACTCACCCACCTAGTCAGTCATTCATACAGGCACTAACACACACAGTCACTTACCAGTATAGCCTCTAACACAAACACTGGCTCAATTATCCAAACACTCACACAGCCTTTCACTCACACATACAATCACTTACAGAGGGAGTCACTCACTCATGCTGCCACTAAGAAACCCAATCACTCACCCATACATTCGCTAACACACTCAGTCACTCACTTATACAACCAGTCCTCTTTATATAGACACAGACATACAGTTTCTCTTTTCTTTAACCATGAAAGGTGGTTCTGATAAGAACCTTTTTTTTCTTCTTTTTTTCTGGAACAGTTTTTTTACTTTTTTTTATTTTTCTAACCTTTTTTTATTTTTACTTTTTATTAAATAAAGTGGCAACTTCAAAAATAATTCATTATGACCCGAAAGTCAAAAACGGTGAGAAAACTGCCATAAACAAAAAAACCTGTTTTTTTCACAGTTTCCAAAATAACAGCAACAACTGTAAGAGTTGTATTGCAATTTACACAAAATGTCCAAATCCTCTTCAACTCTGGAGACATTTCTGGCAGCCACTTCTTGGGGAACGTTTTCTCCAGGAGCAAGTGGTGTAGCCCTAGAGGTTGATGCCCCTCTCCGCTTCTCTTCTCTGTGCCCACTCCAGGTAGTTATTATGGTATGTTTTCAAATGTGACAATATACTTGTTGTCCCACAAGAATATTTTTTAGCAGTGCCCCTTGAAAGGGTTTTCTCACACAATAATTTGCCTTTTCGGGGCTAGTTCTTCATCAGAGGAGTCTTCAAGTGTTGCTGTGCCTCCTGCTCTTCATTATATTGTGGCAGCTCCTACTCCTCACTTTCTCCTGTTGCCATTTTATATTTAAAAAATGACAAATATAATATCTGAAACAGAGTTCAGCAGTAAAAGTACAGGACAGCTCATAATAATGTTCCAAATATAAATTGGAAGTTTCAAGAAGAGAGAAATGGGTGTGAACTTCCTTAATGAAAACAGTCTTCTCCAATCAAATCTCTTTGTTACATAGTCACATGATCTTCACAAACGCCAACCTCATCGTGAATACTTGTGCGTTGCGAAGACGGGAAATAAAATTTAAAAGTGCTTTACATTAAAAATGGTTACCGAACTACAAGTTTAAACACTACATTACTGTTCTCAAAGATTATTTACAAAATGTGTATATATGTGTTTTACACTTTTTCAAATACACACTAACTTTGCGAATATCCATGACACCGTAAAATACATAGTGCAGTATTTAGTGACAAATTCACGAATAATAAAATAAATTCACAAAAATAATATAGAGTGATTAACCCACTAAAACAAATGGTAAGCAGAGACCCAGAGAAATACCTAAATAGGTGGTCCTTTACGCAGCTTTACTGTACAATATGCAGTACACATTTACCCATTGAGATAGCACTTACTAATTCATCACTAGAAAGTGCTGCAGTTGAGCAGACATTTTCCGCAAAAGTGTGGACTCTTCTGGGTTAAAATGTGGTTCTATTCTGGCACTGATGCTCATTTCACATAAATTAATCCTCAACAGGAAGCACTTACACACATACACATACCAGGTGCCCCAGCTGAAGCCCCACTTGACTAATGTGCAAATAATACTAACTTTTTGGGCTTGCGAATGAAAATCAAATATGTTTTCTGTTGTATTTCATGTTGAAAAATGATATGAAATCTTTAGTGGAAGTGAATGCATTGTTCATCTATTGGACCACAATCCTAACTTGGGTCACTGTGATGAGTGGTTTCTTTATTTTCATCTCCTGGTGAGAGCAGAGTCCATAGTTCTTCTGTTTAAATTCCCGAAGCATGTAAATGCCCAATCCCATTGCACCACTCACACACCCACTCACAGACCCACAGAGTCACTCATATACCCACCCACAGACCCATAGCAGTACTCACACAGCCAGTCACAGACACCCACAGACACTCACATACCCACTCACAGACCCACACCGGTGCTCACACATCCACTATCAAAGGTTACAGTTATAAAAAACAATTTTAAAAAGCCTTAGAAATTCACTGGAAAAACCAAGGTTACAGGGACGTTACAGTTAGGAAATAGAACATTAAAAACCATAGAAATTTCCTGAAAAACCAAAGGTTTCAGGGATGTTATAATTAGGAAATAACATGATAAAACCATAGAAATTCACTGAAAAAACCAAAGGTTACAGGGACATTATAGTTAGGCTCAGTTTTAATTCGTACAAAACCATAGAAATTCAGCAGTTATAGTTACCTGAGCTAACTATAACTTACGCCCCCACAGTGCACTGCTTATAACCTCACATATTACATCACTCATGACATGGTCAGCGGCATCAATGATGACATCTCAAATTACATCACTGATGACATTATCCACAGACCCACTTACATCCCCATACAACCTTTCATACATCCACACTCACACCCAAAGAACCATTCACATACATCTTCACATATCCATACAACTTGTCGCACACCCACTTACTCGTCCATACAATAACCCACATGCCCACTCACTCACTTATTCAGCTACTCACACAACCACTCACTCACTCATACAGCTACTCATACAACCACTTACCTATTTTTTGCAACAACTTCTACAGCCATACAATCACCCATACAGCTACTCACACACCCACTTAATTAATCATACAATCACTCAGACAGCCAATCACTCACCCATACAGCATCTCAACAGGCCTACTAACACACCCATATACCTACTCACACACCCTCACAACCACTTAGATACCCATTCACTAATCCCCACAAGCATCCAGGTGACCACTCACTCACCCATACAGCCACTCACACAGACACTCACTCTCTAATATAGCCACTCACACACCCACTCAGTTAACTAAACACCCACTCAAACAGCCACTCACTCACCAATAGTCACTTACACATTTACTCACTCACCCATACAGCCACTCACACAGCCACTCAGTCAGCCATACAGCTACTCACACACCCATTTATTCACCCCTACAGCTACTTTGACCCCCACATGTTCACCCATACAGCCACTCACACAGCCATGCAGCCACTCACACACTGATACAGACAGTCATACAGCCACTCAGTTAGAAACAGTATCACTTATCTGTAGTACAGAAAGAATAAGGATTTAACTTGAGGTGTAGCTTAGAATATATCTTAAAGTCTCAGAAACATTTACAAAACACTTACAGACACTGGATGATGTCATCAGTGATGTCACTTGAGATGTCATTAGTAATATCACTGACCATGTTATGAGTGATGTGATATGTGGGGTCATAAGCAGTGCACTGCGGGGCTTAAGTTATAGTTAGCTCAGGTAACTATAATTGCTGAATTTCTATGACTTTGTATGAGCGAAATCTGAGCTAAATTATAATGTCCCTGTAACCTTTGTTTTTTTTCATATTTTAGATACCTATATATGCTTCCTTTCTCGATATTGTGGTAATCAAAATGTTAGTTAAAATATTTTTGTAGGACAATATATATGATATTATGACATACTAGAGAATGACCAGAAATGCAAAAATGCAAGCAAGATTAAATATTATTAAACCAATTGTAAGAAAGTTGCACTGAATAAAGCACAAGGTTTTGAAGGCAATGGGCTTTGTCACCAGCAGCCAGTGAGGGGATTCAATGTAAGGACAAATATAACTATGACAAGAAAGACGTTAGATGTGCCGAGCTGCAGCATGCAGCATGCTGAATTCTGATCTTCCAGATCTGCATCAAGCATTAGTAACAACTAAAGAAGTTAGTGTAGGAACGGAGGTGAAGAAAGGTCGAAAATTTGTGTTGGGCAAGGAAAGCACCTGCTGGATTTTTACCTAGTGCCTGTCTCAATCTCCAAGTATTAAAGTGCTCTTCTGAATAAATAGTCTGCATTGGAAATATCTTTCAAATGGGAGGCAGTTTTTATGAATGTGCTTTAGCCTCTTCATAAGATATCTATTTATTACAGTATTTACAGAGAACAAACAGAGCTGAAAGATGTCAGAAATGTGAGATAAATTCTAGATCTCAGTTGCCAAAAATGTGTTTCCAAATATCAGTTCTTTCCAATTCATACATTAGACCCTGACGACAACACAGAGCAAAAACCACACACTGATGAGTGAGATGAGATGAAAGTGAAACATCACTTTGGGCAAATCAAGAAGTTGAGTATGTACACCCACCCCGTTTTGATGAAATTATACTTATCAGAAAAGCTTGAATCTCTCTGATTCTACTATCAAGATGGATTAGAATTAAAAACATCCACCATGGTGAGCAGCTTCAAAAAGATTACAATGAGGATTCATCCAAATTCTTCACAATGACTGTAATGAGATGAGCATATCCCAATGTCCCCCTTTTTGGAACAATTTTATGCTAACACACCACACTGAATTACGCATGGTTAGTCAAGTCTAATAGTAGACAATTTGCCATAGGTCAACATATTAGCCTTCTTAAGATGTTCCTGCTCAAGGGTATTTTGACAGAATCACATGGCCTAAATGTCATGTCCTACCTACCTACCATACCCATGAGGGTATCCTGGCACAGAGCAGGCATGTGTGCATAGCCCTGCCTATGGTAGGCTGGTTAATTGAAAAGCCAGGTCTTTAGCTTCTTTTGGAATTCCAGAGGAGAGGAGGAGACTCTGATGTGGGGTGGGAGGTGGTTCTATGCTTTAGGAGCTATGTAAGAAAATGCTCGACCTCCTGATCTGGTTCTGTTTATGCATGGGATGTGTGTGAGTAGGAGTCCTGCAGAGCAGATGTGTCTGGTGGTTAATGGAAGGAGATTCGAATGTTCGGGTATATGGGGCCTGAGATGTGTAGTGCCTTGAATGTGTGTGTGAGGATTGAAGTTAAGATTAGGATTTCATGCATAATATTGGCCTCCGGGTCCTGACATAAAATCTGCACTGAATGGAGCAATATTTTTGAGAATATTAGTAAGGTTACGATAATTATATCAGGCCATATTTGTGTCATCGATATGTAGATATACAAATTGCTCAAGTCAATGGGACTCAAAAGCACTGTTTTGGGTGCTGTTGCAAACCAGACATTCTATTTAAATATACAGGAGAAACTGATGGTGTGCAATTAATTACTGGTGTGAAATGTTCTCAGCTACTGCTTCTTTATTTGCAAAGTACTTTTTCTACGGAATCTTAACTAACACCAAATAATGCTGTATGGGTGGTTTTGATACTTTTGTGTTGACATTCTATCATCACCTATTTTTCCTACACCACTAACTAAATGTACTGTATCGAGAAACATTTTTCAATTAGGCTCTTATTACTTTCATTTCCAAATTCTTGATTTTCTTTTTTTTTAGAAATTGTGTTAGTTGTCTTACCAGCCTCATGTAATTAAAAAAAATCATAAAATGTAAATACATGCATAGAGGGGCTGTAGGCCAGTCCATTTCATTCATTTGTTTTTTTCAACTGTCATTCACACTTAGCTTCAACCCACCATAGCATTAGGATGTGGCAATGGCTCAGCCACTTCGATAGTTCTCTCTTGCACTGTGAGAGATGGCATGTTGCATATTCACTGGTACATATCCACATAAAAAGAAGTGAACTTCAGTGTCTGAGTAGATAGACCAGTATTTTACCAAGGCAATTATTTATACATCCTTTTTTAGTCATTCATGTGTGTTCAAAGGGTCATAGACTTATTGGAATTCAAAGCCAAACGTAGTTTTTCTGTGCATCTATAGGAGCCATACTTTCCTGTGATGTGCATCAAAACTGAAAAGATTTTCCATTCCTGTTCTAAGTACATCTACCTGTTTGGAAGCAGCCATAAATTTCTATTAAAATTATGTGGGAAGATTATTTATCTTTTTTATTTTATATTTTTATTGCAAGAATATGATTGCTATGATTAGGCAGTGGCATGTTTTATTTTTTTCTACTTCTATTTAATTTTGTGGCATATACATTAATAAAAACTCAAAAAAGTATAACCATCACACCAGCTTGTCAAAGCCAGACATACTGGCTTTGGCAGTGCTTGTGTTTATTTTTGTTCCTGTTCCTCTTCTTGAGAAGGGAGGATTTTGTATACCCCTAAGTTCAGCTCTGCCTAACTTGACTGCTTAACAACAATGGCAGATAGTACATATCAGGGCTGAAGATGAAGCGACTCCAGGAATACAAATGTATTATTCAGCTGTAAAGTGTAAACACTATCTTTGACCTGTTAACTCATTTGTGATATAGAGTGTGTTGGTTGTCTAAAACAAGTGATATCCAGAGCCAGCAATTGAGCTACAGCTTATAATAATTTTTCATTGTGTACCATTCAAACAGCAATTCATATGGTAAGAACAAATAACGGAAAATTTATTTTTGAAATGTGCACGTTACTGACTTTAAGAATAGTGGTTATGATGTCATTTGAGACGTCATCAGTGATGTAATCAAAGATGTCATTTAACATCTCATAAGCGCTGCAATATGTGATGTCATGAGCAGTCCATGGTGTTGCACTGGCGTCCTGGCTGACGGCACCTCCTGAGTGAATCTCCGAAGGCGGTATGCATAGTTCTTGGAGAGTGGGACAGGCAGGGCGAAAGCCGATGGGCTGCCGTGCTCAGCCACTTAACTTACCTCATGGCGGCTGGCCAGCAGGTACGACCTCCCGCATGTGCACTCTACTCCTTGAGGGGGAGGGGCTGATGAGAAGATACCTTTTGCATCTCCATGCTGTTTACCTTTCCAGAATCCTCTGGTGAGGATTCCTGGGACTTCATTCTTCCAAATCCAAGATAGCAGCAATCTCTCTAGCTGTTATTAAGTCTTCCCTATCCAAGATGGCTTTTCCCTTTTTCCGGTGAGGTATTTTCTGTTCGAGGATATAAAATCAGCCACTCCTTCACACTTTGCATCCCAACACTTCTAGTTCTTCTGTCTAGTGACAGAGTAGGTGGATACTATCACCGTCTTCTCCAGTTCTGTGTAGGTGACTTCTCCTTTGGCTGCCCTTCTTCCTCTCGGAGCCTTGCTGGCATTTTGGAAGCTTTTTGCCTTCTAGCCTTTCCCTCCATTCGAAACTCTTTCTGGAAGGCACCATCTGCTTGAGGGCTTTTCAAGTGTTGGCAGCACCATGGCTACTGGAAGGTGTCTCCCTTCCTTCTTGCAGACCAAGACTGTTAAAGCCCAGGCTTCTTGATCTACCTGCAGTCAAAGGTCTCATGCTAATCATCTTTTGCCTGAGAGATCTGACACATAGGGGCTGATTACGATGCAGCTCGTAAAGGCTCCAACTGCATGCCCACATGGTAATGGGCTGCGCGGTTTACTCTCCAACCGCCTCATTATGATGGAGGTGGTCAGAAAGTAAACCGGCCAGTCATTCTGGCTGGCTTCCGATGGGCTCGTCGGAGGCCGGCTAGTAATCTCAAGGGTGGGCTTTTCCACCCTTGAGATTACGATGCACGGTTTCCGACATGGTTTCCATGCCGGCCTGTCTGACATGGAAACCATGTTGGAAAACGTGTTTGAGGACCCACAGCAGGGCCCCCTTTGGTACACAGCCTCTAGTTGGAGGCTCAGGGGGGACCTATGATGCCCCCTGTTGATCCCTGCACCTTGTTGCAGGCACCTTGAGGTGCCTGCCCAGGGCTGCAGGGATGAACTGCACCTCCCTTTTCTCAATGGGAGCTTGTGTTGCGGGCGGTTTACGGCAGTAACAAGGGCTACCGTTGAGGAAAGGGGGAATGCGACCGAACAGTGTTCTGGTGCATTGTAATGGGCCGAGTCGTGCGACATCGAAATCAGCCCCATGGTGGTGGCCCTGTAAACTATAACTGGTAAATTTCATGTTTTTTGGTTTTAAACATTAGTTTTCGTCTCATTTCAGCAGCTAATTACATCACATTAACCTTTCTTTTTCTGTGAATTTCTAGGTTTTTTTACTGTAAACTAAGATGCGATTACTATGCCTAACTATAATGTCACATTAAATTTTGTTCTTTTCAATAAATGTCAGTTTTTTTTAAACATGTGGTAAAATCTTATTACCATATCTAGCTATAATGTCATAATAACCTTTGGTTTTAAGAGTGAATTTCAGCTTTTAAAAAAATCATATTTAGTCAACTCCCCTTCGGCCATATAAAGTGGGTGGTTGACAGCACTGCCAACCTCCCCCAAGACAGACAACCCCACGCTTAGCACTTACTTTCATTGTGTGCAGTGGAAGGTTAGCCAATGGACCTAGACTCTGGTCTGGTCCTGTGCCCAACCCTGCAGCAGGTGGCTAACCACTGCTTTGCACGCTTTGGCCATGTGCAACAGGGGCTTGACTGCAGGGTTTAGCCTCTGCCCAGACCCTGTGCCCATACCTGCCATGGTGAACATCTCCCTCTGGGCACAGTCTCTGGCCTTGTCCTGTGTGCAACCCCACTGCAAATGGCCAAGCCCTGTCTGTACATGGCCTTTGACTGTGCACACTAGGGATTTGGCCACAGGGCCTGGCCTCTGGTCAAGCTTGTGCCCAACCACTGGATGCCCATCCACCACAGACACCTAACTCACATTTCATTCATTTATGTTTTTACAGTTTCTGGAAATAGCAGTACTCCCTGTCTTCGTCCACTCAAGTTTCACCTCCATGGTACTGCAGTACCATGCAAGCTTCTCCAAGGAAGCTTGCATGGTGCTACTGGGCCATGGAAGTGAAGCCTGATCAGCAGCTCTTGAAGAGGCACTGCAGCAGTATTGTGGCACCTCACGGAATGGCCACGCTCGGTCCCATGAGAGAACCGCAGTACACATGGCACAAAAAACAATTGGCCCCTGGGATTTTCCTTCTGGGTTCCCCTCCCTTAAGTGCCTGGGAGTGAAGGTGTCCCTACTCCGCCCCCTCATATTCTATTTCTTAAACATTTTCAGGACTTGAGAGTCAAGTCTCAAAGTCTTGCAACAGTGTCTGCAACTTTTTTTCTTGATTGCAGCCAGACAATCAGATCACTCAGCGTAGGAAATAGCCAATATGAAAAAAAACTCCCTCAACCAATCAGAGGGCCCTATTTTATTTTTCATTTTCAGTACCGCTGGACTCCAATTTTGAAACCATCCTCAGATACTACACTTTTTAACCCCTTTAATCCCAGCCTGAGTACTTCTTAAAACACAAATTTCTCCAAAACTGATATACACCAAATCACAAAAAACAATGCGTTATGTGTAAAGTCCTATTTTTTGACAGATTTGGTGGAATAACATTTCGGTTTCGGAGAGAAAAGTGTCCTATAGGACTTAACAGAGGAATTCAACTTTTTGGGACCTCCCCTTTTTCTTGCCTCTCGTTTGATGGATCAGCGCAAACCTTTCAAGGAAGGAGGTGAAGTGGATTAACTTTATGGGGGTCATTACGATGGCGGACGGGCCAAATTGTCGATGCTGGGAGCGCAAGGTAAATAGTTTTATTTATTTATTTACTTACCTTACTCCTGCCCATCGTATGTCCGACTCCACTACCCCCCACCCAGCCCTTCCCCCGCCCCGTCCCACCGCCCGGCAGCACTCCCTCTGCGAGCCGCCACTGCAAGCAGTGGCGGCCGGTAAATTTTAAAAGTGGAGAGGCGTTTTGTTTATTATGCGGCAAGAAAAGGCAAATGATGCAGCATAATATAGCACATTCTGTAGCTGTACTGCTTCTCTCTTTTCTCATTCTGACACACATTTGTGCTCTCAGAGCAACTTTCACCTCCTTAGTAACAGTTTAACACCTGAATGAAGCAATTAGCATCTGAAAGATGAACATTTGTTAGGCTCTGTCAAACAATTGGTGGCAGTGCCCCTTCTAATGTTCCGTACTAACTAGTAATGGTACTTTTGGGGTGTGTTGGAGGTATATCCGGAGTGCTGCCTTCATGTGCCCTGTTGTGAACACATGGATACTGACCTGTGTGCCAGATCTTTGCAGGGACCCATCCATGCACAAGCAGTGCTCTAATGAGAGTTTGCGCGCGTTGTCGGTGCCAGAATAATCCTGGTCATAAAGGAGCAAAGCTGGAGGCCAGCAAAGCAAGGAAATGGAAGACGGGAGATGGGAGTCAGTGGGGAGGCTGGTGGGAATCAATGACCAGAAAGTACGAAAGCGAGGCTGGCATGGAGAATGTATGTAGCGTGGAGTAGTAAGCAGGAGACTATATCCAAGCCTGTTCCAACAGAAGGGTCTTCCCTGCGGTGTTTTGTAGAGTGCAGACTGTAAATTTGGCAGCCATGGAAGGCAGATGACGCGCACCAGACCTCCAAGGCAGCTTGACAAATGAGGCAAGGCGCACTTGTACTCACTGTTTTCAGCTGGTTCACGGTGTTTCTCCCAGAGGTTTCTCTCGGGCCGGGCTGAAGCTGGTTGAAGGAAGGAGGGAAATACGAACCCAGCACAGGAAGCAGAAAGCAGTACTTGAAATCCTGCCTCCTATTGTCATAGGGTGACAGTATCAAGGGTCAGCCAGTCAGAGGAGGAGGCTGGATCCTAGAAGAATGTTCTGATCTACGCCAGAGATCCAGGCGAGTCGAGATTCGACCGAAGCCCTGGAAAAACAGCTGCTTGCCCTCACCACTGCCTCACAGACACACACTGCACATGCGTGATTTGGGCGATATTGAAGTCATCCACCTCACATGCGCAGCGTGTGTGTGTACATGGCTGTGCCGCACTGCTACTAGACAGTATAAGTGCCGCAGCCTCAGACCAGTCTTTCAATCTCCTTCTCCTTCCTCTGAGACTGGTGGTGCTCCGCCCCATACGCTCTCATGCAGGATCCGCCCCTGGGGGTAAGGGAGATAAATAGGAGGGAAATTAGAGTTTCATTCACTAATAACTTTGGCGCTGTACAATTAACCTCCATGAAATATAGCAGCTAGCAAATTGAACCCAGTGCGAGGCAAGCCAAGACTTGTAAGGAACACCTGCAGAACACGGCCGAAGGTGGTTGGGTACAGGGCCTGGCCAGTGACACAGTACAGAATGCATTCATGGCAGGCAGTGTGTAGTAGGGATTGGACGGCCACGCGAGTCGGGAGCAGAGTCTGGCTGCGGGCCCTGCTGTGCCCCGTACAGTGCAGTTTGAAAATTAAGTGAATCATAAAAAATAGTGAAAGTCATTGAAAAAGAACTCAGTTAAGAACTGAATTATGCTTCAGGCTCAAATGCTAAAATCACTGAAATTCACTAATTATGTTTAAGAACGCACATAAAAAAATGACATAACTCACGATTGCCTGCCATGTTGTTCTCCAGTTAGATCTTTTGTTCGTGACGTTGGACCATAAGTTATGCCTGTGTTGTGTGCGTTTATAAAGATAACTGACGAATTTCATTGGTTTTATATGTTCGAGTCTCATACATAACTACGTTTTCAACTGCTTATTCACCCAATAGGTGCACACACACACGCTCATAAAATCCATACAACTGTATACATGCATTTACAAAATATGGAAAATCCAGGTGCGCACGTGACAGAGAGAGTACGTTTTATACAAGCCTTAATCTAGTGGCACAGAGTTTTATGTATAAAAAATTGTATTTCATGGTCATTTTGGTGGACCCTTGCACTTTCTTGACAGGGTTCAGTTCGGGCTAAAACCCATGAGCTGAAAGTATAACATGGATAGGTGGACCTATGCGTGACTTTTGACACAGACAATCACACAGATTGTCAGGCTTCAGACGATAAAAGCCAACGAATAACTCAGCAGTGATAAACAATGCAGATCAAGTATGAATGTGAGAGACTTGTACCCACGCGCGCATCGGATTCCAGTGCGGATACAGGAAATGATCACAATACAGTTCCTTTCAGACGCCTACAATAGTACGAGATTGAAATTGAAAACCACGATACTCGTCAAAATAAATAGTGCAATTCAAATTTGCAAAACCCGTGCAATTTACTGCTAATATCCGTACCTATATTTTCACACAGTTATTAACTGTGGGTGTGCATCAGACCTCCCTCGCATGTTTTAATCTCAATAATTATGTTATTAATTAATGACCCTCCCTCTCTGCAGGTAGGTTTATGGTAGCCTCGGCTTGCGCGGTTTTTATCCAAGGACGCTTCTTAGCGCTAGCATTTTCTTTTTAAAACCGATTTGAAACAACACTCAACATGCGATCCCGCGAACCGAATTTCAGATCTCTTAGTGTGTGTCCACTTCCATGATGCTTCAGGTGAGCAGCAACTTTAATAAATAACAACGAGTGTGAGGCATATCCAGACTTGGTTTTAAAAGAGCCTGAGGCAATAATGTAAGCAAAGACACAGACACTCAGTTAATGTTCTTCTTTATTGTCGCATGTGCAAATATTTTAGCAATCGACTGGTATACGTTTTTATTGTTGCATGTCCATCATTGTAATGATTTCTATTAATCAAACAATAAAGTAATACGATGCGTGCGACATATGTATATTCATAGTTGGAAGTAATAACAATTTGTAGCGGACATCACTGCCCATGAATAAACGAAACCGCTCCGCAGACTCATTTTGGATTAGCGGTATCTGTTCCAGCCCATTTGGGCTCTTCACTGCCCCAAATCCTCGCACCTCTAACTGGCATGGACACATTTCTTGGGCGTCCTGAACCGGTCCAGTCCATGTGGGTACAACACTCATCAAACTTTGGAGTCCTTTGGCTGCCTAATTAATAGTCTAGTTCAGACACCCTGAGACTCCGTTATTTAAAGATTAGAAAAAGATGAGTAATATTTGGATACGGTGTGATCGCTCCAGATGCACCGTAAGTACGTTTGATCGGACACTGCAATTTTTTTCAAAATTTTGAAATGTGGTTTGCAATCCTTTTTCCAGAATGTTTTAATCGAAGGTTAATGCAGTAAAATGTGAACCAAGGAACCCTCCCGCCCTCACTCCTGCTAAAAAGGGCAAATGCGCAGGTGAAAAAAGGTCCTTTAAAGAGGAAAAATATCCGTGAAATCGTGCTTAAAACACAAATTAATATAACATGTATTTGTAGGGTGCACGTTCACCCTCTAGTTAGGACTCTTGGCAGTGAATTAACAGATGTTATTGTTACATAAATACTAATTTTAGCGACCGAAGAAGGATGGAAGCCTAAGTGGACCCACTGATAGTCAAACCTGTGACCCTGAGGCCAAACACAGAATCCTGGAGAGGGGGCATTAGTCCGCTGAGCCACCAATCTGGTTTTCCAATACCACTGTTATTCCACATTTATTAGGAGCAGGCCTGGAATGAGCTGTCAACCTCTCTCATTCCATAAGAACCTCTCTACATTGATACTTCCAAATGCAGGAATACCGATGTGGGAGTACTGCAATTTATAATCTCCCACTGCTGATAAAACATTATTTCAAGCGTGAAAATATTTTTTCTTGTCTTCATATTCACCTTGCATCTTTCATTTTTTCCCTTTATCAATTCCTTTCTCAACCCATGTCGTCTAGTTTTAGGAGTGCTGTGTTTATTACCTTCAGAAATGTTATTGTGTCGTAGAGATATATAGTTCTTTCCATTCCCTTTGCAAGGCATAAAGCACTTTTCGGATGGTCAGGTAAGTAGCATTTTAGTTCGTCTGGGAAGGTTCGTACAGTTGCTTTTAAAGGGATCAATGTGGGAAGAATTTATGTCGTGATATAGACTCAAAGGTGTGCTTCAAACTTGTACCCTTGTCAAATCATGGCATTTAGATGTGTGAGGGATAGCATTGCAAATCTGTTTGTGGGCTGCAACTCGACAGATAGAACCATGGCGAGGTCTCCTACCCCGGTCCACCGCGGCTGATGTGCCATTTGAGTGGAGGGTAGAGAGGACACGCCACGTATAGTCTCCCCGATCCTGCACTTCCGGTGGAGGGTGTAGTCAGCGGTCTAGTGGTTGGAGACCGGCTGACTACTTAACCGGATGCAGGGAAGGACGCGCAGCGGGCGTGCCGCTGGCGCGCGGAAGGCGCGCCTAAGGCAAGCCCGTCTGCGCCCGTCCGCGACCGGCTGGGGCCAGGGGCCACGAATGCTGTCAGTTACCCGCGAGACCCTCTGGTATATATTAGATATACAGCACAAGAGCTTAATGGCCTTAGACCGGACGTCAGTTCTGACTGTAAGCATAACATTATACCTCAAAACTGGGGAAACCAGAGGGGACTCTGCACTCATTGTGGATGGACACTAGAGGAGGAATCCCCAATACAGGGACACCCTAAAAACCCTGTTAATCTAAATGAGAAAGACAGATGGAGAATGGGGCTAATTAACTCCAGGTCTATACCCGCCCATAAAACCGAATTTGGATGTTTAATAGAGGAAGAGCAGCTGGATGCTCTCTTTTTAACAGAAACATGGCTTAAGGATTGCTCCACTCCTGATCTGCTGATGGCTATGCCTATTGGGTATAACATTAGGAGACAGGATAGAGTGGGAAAAACCGGAGGCGGTATAGCAATCATATATAAAGAAAATTTTAGTTGCATTATCACGCCTAAACCACTCTTAGACACTGATAATGTGCTGTTTAGCATTCGGCTATCACCTAACCAAACCTTCTCAGGTTCCCTCACTTACAGACCCCCAGGGCCCTGTCACACCTTCCTAGAAAGTTTTCCCGACATGCTGACAGAGAGCATTATGTCAAAAAATTCTATAACCATTCTAGGCGACGTTAACATCCACTAGACAAAAAGGATGATCCTATTACCTCTAGATTCATCCACGATATGGAAGCTATGCAGCTGAATTTAAAGATACAAGAAGCAACACACGAAAAAGGACACATTTTAGACGCGATATTCACTAACGATCCCACACTCACAGTATCCTCCCCCTCGCCACTGCCCTGGACAGACCATTTCTTTATCCCTTTCTCCCTTAGCAATACACACCCCCAGAATACAAGACACATCTCCTTTAATATGAGTAGGAAATGGACAAGAACCATTCCAGAAAAATTAATAGAAACCCTAAAAGAAGGTGCTCCTACGATAACTGGGGAAGTTGTGAGCGCTGACAGAAGGTGGGATGATTGGCTCACTAAGGCGGCAGAACAAAGGGAACAAAAAGGGAGAACTTGTGCTAATCGCCCTCGGAAGGGACCAGCATGGTTTAACAGCCACCTGGCAGCTTTAAAGAAAGCTTGTAAAAAAACAGAAAGGAAATGGAGGAAGTCATACGACAATTCACTAAAGAAACAATACAAAATAGAGATCAGACTCTACCATAATGAAATTAAAATCGCTCAATCAAAGCACTTGCAGGAGAAAATTGAGGCAGCCACTAACTCCTCGAGAAAACTTTTTAAAATTGTAAAATCCCTCACAACATTAGCACCTGAGGCCCCTACAATATCCTCATCTATAGAAAGATGTAACGAATTAGCTACCTACTTCAAAAAGAAGATTGACACTATTTACAATTCCTTGTCAGAGAATGTTCACATCCGAGACCCTCATGGTAACCCAGCGGACTTAGAGACTTGGGGGAAACCTACACTTGAAGCATTCCCTGAATTGGATGTAGACATTACATCCAAGATCCTACAGGGAATGAAATCTGGCTCCCCTCTGGACCCTATTCCCCCCCACATACTGGCACAGGTGGGGGATATAGTCATAACACCAGCGACAACCCTACTTAACCTCTCCCTCAGCCAGGGTACGGTACCAAAAACCTGGAAACATGCCATAGTACGCCCGTTAATCAAAAAATCACATCTAGATCCAACAGACCTGGCCAACTTTCGCCCTATTTCGCTCCTTCCCACGCTGGGTAAGATTGCCGAAAAGCATGTAAACTCCTCACTGTCCCAGTTTCTAGAGGAGAATTCGATCCTCCATCCGACCCAAATGGGCTTTAGACCCTCACATAGTACTGAATCCGCCCTATTGCTGGTAACAGAAAAACTGAAGGGCATTCTAGACCAGGGGGGCGAGGCCGCTATCCTTCTGCTAGACCTGAGCGCAGCGTTCGATACTGTGGACCATACGACGCTCGCATCCAGGCTTGAAAGGGCAGGAATTCAGGGTCAGGCCCTAAAATGGATCGTATCTTTTCTGAATGACCGGTCCTTCCAAATCACTGAAGGAGGATTGCTTTCAGATAGTTTCAAAGTCACATGTGGGGTTCCCCAGGGCTCTTCCCTGAGCCCCACACTGTTCAACCTATATATGCAGCCATTGGCTGACATTGTCCAGGAATTTGGACTGTCAATAATTACCTATGCAGATGACACCCAACTGGTAATTTCTGTTGCAAAGGATGCTGAATCAATAAATAATTCGGTAGTCCCGTGCATGATAAAAATAGCCAGCTGGATGACCTACAGCAGGCTAAAACTTAATGGGAACAAGGCTGAACTCATGTTTTTGGGCAACAAAATAAATCCGCAAATCTCCGTGAACTGGCCGGAAGAACTAGGGCACCCACCGGGACATAAAAACTCCATAAAAAACCTGGGAGTATGGTTAGATCACCACCTCACAATGGAGACTCAAGCCAGCAAACTTGCGGCTACTTGTTTCGGAATCCTGAGGATGCTCCGAAAAATCTTGGACCTCATCCCAGAGAAAGCACAGAGAACCGTGGTTCAGGCATTGGTGGTGTCCCGCCTGGACTATGGGAATATTCTCTTTCTGGGGTCACCTAAATATGTTCTTAACAGACTGCAGGTGGTGCAAAACGCGGCAGTCAGACTTTTACGAAAAATCCCTCGGCATGAATCCACTAAGTCAGCTCTGAAATCATTACACTGGCTGCCCGTGCATGCAAGGATCAAGTTTAAAGCGCTATGTATAGCACATAGAGCCCTTAAGGGAAAAGCCCCAAAACTACTGAAAACTTTGATCACCCCATACATACCAGACAGAACTCTGAGATCCTCCTCGGAACATCTTGCCACAACAACCAGAATAAGGAGAGCCAGATGGGGGGGAAGATCCTTCTCACATCTGGCTCCGAAATTATGGAACTCAATACCATTAGAGTTAAGAATGACCACGGAGGAACAAACTTTCAGAAAGAAACTAAAGACCTGGCTATTCCCAGGCTGAGAGACATCCGCACCTAACCCTGGTTCGCAGCGCTGGGAGGCCCATGGGCAGCTATGCGCTTTACAAAATCCATAAACATAAACATAAACATAAATCTACATGCCTACCATGGTTACCTGATTGAATTCATGTCTACGGGAAAACTGGGTATGTTGATTTGAGGCACATGACTTGCTTCCCGAAGATCTGCAACCGTGCACCCCAGTGACGGCAACACACAGCACAGTAGTAGGCTTAAGGGGGTCCTCACAAATGCAAGCACAGGGCATCACTAGAATAAGAGAGACAGCACATAAGTGGGCCTAGGGTGCCAACTCTGAATTGGTAATGGTACAACCATATACCCGCAATAGTGGGTATATGGGCTCGACCCATTAGCAGAGAATGACACAAACCAAGGAATAAACCATAGACTCCACTGTGGTGGGTCTAAGGGATCCAAACCGAAGCAAACACAGCTCACTCCAACAATAACCAGAGACACCACAGTACAGAATATATGGATCCAACCCAGAAGCAGAAGACGCTGCAGCAGCTTGTGTAGAGGTGACACAAGGGTATATGTAGATGCCACTACTATCGTACGTTTATTTGGCCAACCCAAGAAAGAAGATGTAGAATCCAGAATAAAACCATAGTCACCACAGTAATGGGTCTAAAGGAGGGTAATTAGAGACTTCACTGGTGTCCATCTATGACTCCATCTGTTGTAACTATAATGAGACTGAACTCAAAAACTCCCCTGAGCACCCACGTGGGAAGAAGAGGAGCAGCTCCCGTTGATGCAAGGTGTGTATGAGAGGGTCACACCTGGTGTGCTGCTTGATGATCATGCCGCTTGAGCGGTGTCACTGGTTTATTTTTACTGTCACCTACCGCGATGTTGTGCAGACTAGTTAGAACACCTGGTGTGCAGGACGGTGATGGAGTCACGGAACGATGTGCATGCTGAAGAATGTCAAACTTGGGTTTCTTCTGTGACTCCTCGGTGAATGCAATGAATTCCAGAAATGGGGGCCTGTTTACACCTAATATAATAGTCCTATCCATGATGGTGAGTTGCCCATGAGACGTCAAAAGATTTTCCCTATCAAAGATATGTTTGGGCTCTTTCTGTGAGATCACTTCCTGTTTGTATCATATCTAAGCATCTATTTTAAAGCACTAGATGCACAGTAACATATTCGTCTCTTATTTTTCATCACATTCTTCGTTAACTGCTTTCATTTTTTTTGCCACAGATTTTTGTCCTAGATTATCTACGATTCTTAGGGAGTGTTCACCTGGACTTTGCTTGGTCCTTTTCAAACTCCTGATGTCAGGTGGAGGTTGGTACCTTGCTGTTATTCTTCATTTCAATCTTTATCTTCAATCAAGAGCTATCAGTTTGCAAGGAGGTTTTTGCCCTTGTGGAGTTTTCCTTCTAATTGTGACCCACTTAACGAAGCACTTGACATCTTTTATGTAGTTGTTGTTTAGGCAAAAGTGCTCTGATTTTGTTAGCTCTAGCATGGTTGGTTAAAAATTCCCAGTATAAGAGGTGGGGAAATTTACATTTTGCAGGCCAGCCACTGCTGGACAGGCACAGGCAGTGCCACCGAAGGAACAATCTCTTGGCTCATGGGCCCCAAAACCCTCTTATTAGGGTCTAAGTCTTGCCTTTGAAGCAAACAAACAGCCCCCTACAACTTCGGCTGTGTTGCTAGGTATGCTGATAGACGGCCTTCAGAGCAGAGAGGCATCCTAGAGACCATAGCTCTGGGAGGTAGGGTGCATTCTGTGAATGATGCATGATTCAGAGTTACGGATAATGCTGTTGTCTTCTGGCAATTGGTTCCACAATGTTAAGATAGCTCTCATTTGGTTCAATCAAGCATTTGATGGCCCTCCCACAAAAGTAGCTGTTCTTCTGTGATATCTGTCCTGTTTGAATGTTGTGACTAACCCATAGGAAAGTGGTGAGATAGTAAAGCACCCTTCTTTTCAATGAAATGGAAGTAGATAAATAGATATGTAGAAAGTGTCTTTAGGTGATGTATATTTCTGATATCTGATGAAGACATTGGGGCCGATTCCGATTCGGGCCGGAAAAAATACCGACCGACTCGGTACTGGAATTTAGTCCGACCGACACGTACCGGCGCCGTCCGACCCGGGTAGTACGATGAAATGCATGGGAATCACGACCGACTCGCACGGAACACAAGGCGAACGACCGACCCGGACGGAAACAAGCTATCCGGCCGGGAAACCACGCGAATCGAACCGACCGACACGCATCAGGAAATAACCCGAACGAAACGTACCCGTGAACTCCGACCAGCGCAGTACGATGCAATGGGTGCAAATACAGACCGATTCGTACGGAGCCCAAGCCGTACGACCGACACGCATACAAAACCCAGCCGAACAAACACAATACTCCGCGACCGACGCGTACGCCGCATATGAAACTGAGCTGAAACACAGCGGGAACGACTCGGAGAGGCGCGCCCGAGACAACTGCAACGTCCTACTCGGTCAGAAGAACGACTCCTACATGCACAATAATCACAAATGAAAAAATAAAATAAAAAAGGGCCAAACAAGCAATGACAAAGCCAATAAATACAGGGGGTGAAAAAAATGGAACAAGGACACACCCCCAACTCCACCTACATAAAGGCCACAAATCCCTACCATGATCCTTTGCAAATTCCACTGACCTGCCAGCACAGAACACCATCACACAGCAAACACAGACACACACACAGCTCATCCAACACAAAAGCCACACACCATTAGCACCTCAACAAATAGCACCCTCACACACACACAGCAAAACCTACACACACACACCCTCACTTGCACACACACACATCAATCACCACCACCACCACCCATCACCATGCTCCTAAAGAAGAATCCAAAGTTCCTAGATAGTGAATTGGAGGTCATGGTAGACGAGATCCTGAGGGTAGAGCCACAGTTGTTTGGCACATTGGTCCAACAGACCCCCATGTCGCAGAAAACCAAGATGTGGGTGAGGATCGTCGACAGGGTGAACGCACAATCACCATGTTTGCGCACAAAGGAACACATCCAGAACAGGTGGTATGATGTGCGCAGGAGGGTCAGAGACCTACTCAAGAAGGATTACCTCCTGAGACAGCACACCGGCAGTGGCCCTCCTGCAAAACCAGTATACCTCAGGCCCTGGGAGAAGAAGGTGCGGGCCATCCTACCACCAGTGAGCGTATATGGACTAACAGACATCCCAGAGCCTGGTGAGTACACAACTAATATACACAATATTGTGTGCCAATACACACACATCACTGTCAAGGGGACAGTCAAACCATCCACCCCTAGCAAATCAACAGCAACCAAAAGATAATCATCCCAAGATGTGTATGTCAGTTAGATAAACACAATACATGCCATCTCATAGTGATATGTAACTGTGTCATGACATGTACAAACCTAACAACAAATAGAGCAAGGCAGTGGCACAAATATAACCAACACACACTGCCTGATATTTTGCCACCACTAGAACACCACCTCACAGGAAAGCTCACTTAAAGGAAGGAATTCTGTGTATGCTGGTGAAGTTAGTGTAGCCAATAGCATGATGGGAGTTGTAGTCACAGATACTGCTCTCCCTCACAATTGGCCCATCAACACCACTCTGAACCATGCTCACATCACAGGGAGTGGATAAGGACTGACAAGATGGCTGACACTGGCTACTGCTGTGGGGAGCACAAGGCCCTGCTGGGAACTGTGCACCAACAAACAACACAACACCACTGCCTGACATCCTGAAAGCCAACTTGCATTCTCTGCAATGCAAGCACGTTGCATGGTGGGATATCTGGCTGGCTGGGAAGGAGGACTCACAGCACTGACCATAGTTACAAGCAGCTCACCTCACACACCCCCTCAACACAAACTCCACATAACCCACCTGGGAGAATGCAATGCCTCACATACCAAATGAAGATCCCACAAAGAACCACCACCCTGGGTAATGCTGTGTGAAGCACAGGGACACACCTGGGACTTGTAGCCAAACAAACGCAAGGACAACACTGTCAGCCTTCCTGTCAGCACAGGCACACTACCCCACAGGGAAGCAGAGTCCAAAGGAAGGAAGTACGGGCATGCTGGGAAGGGGGGTGTAGGCAATAGCATGATGGGAGTTGGAGTCACAGATACTGCTCACCCTCACAATTGGCCCATCAACACCACTCTGAACCATGCTCACATCACAGGGAGTGGATAAGGACTGACAAGATGGCTGACACTGGCTACTGCTGTGGGGAGCACAAGGCCCTGCTGGGAACTGTGCACCAACAAACAGCACAACACCACTGCCTGACATCCTGAAAGCCAACTTGCACTCTCTGCAATGCAAGCACGTTGCATTGTGGGATATCTGGCTGGCTGGGAAGGACTCACAGCACTGACCATAGTTACAAGCAGCTCACCTCACACACCCCTCAACACAAACTCCACATAACCCACCTGGGAGAATGCAATGCCTCACATACCAAATGAAGATCCCACAAAGAACCACCACCCTGGGTAATGCTGTGTGAAGCACAGGGACACACCTGGGAGTTGTAGCCAAACAAACGCAAGGACAACACTGTCAGCCTTCCTGTCAGCACAGGCACACTCCCCCACAGGGAAGAAGAGTCCAAAGGAAGGAAGTACGGGCATGCTGGGAAGGGGGGTGTAGGCAATAGCATGATGGGAGTTGGAGTCACAGATACTGCTCACCCTCACAATTGGCCCATCAACACCACTCTGAACCATGCTCACATCACAGGGAGTGGATAAGGACTGACAAGATGGCTGACACTGGCTACTGCTGTGGGGAGCACAAGGCCCTGCTGGGAACTGTGCACCAACAAACAGCACAACACCACTGCCTGACATCCTGAAAGCCAACTTGCACTCTCTGCAATGCAAGCACGTTGCATGGTGGGATATCTGGCTGGCTGGGAAGGAGGACTCACAGCACTGACCATAGTTACAAGCAGCTCACCTCACACACCCCCTCAACACAAACTCCACATAACCCACCTGGGAGAATGCAATGCCTCACATACCAAATGAAGATCCCACAAAGAACCACCACCCTGGGTAATGCTGTGTGAAGCACAGGGACACACCTGGGACTTGTAGCCAAACAAACGCAAGGACAACACTGTCAGCCTTCCTGTCAGCACAGGCACACTACCCCACAGGGAAGCAGAGTCCAAAGGAAGGAAGTACGGGCATGCTGGGAAAGGGGGTGTAGGCAATAGCATGATGGGAGTTGGAGTCACCGATACTGCTCACCCTCACAATTGGCCCATCAACACCACTCTGAACCATGCTCACATCACAGGGAGTGGATAAGGACTGACAAGATGGCTGACACTGGCTACTGCTGTGGGGAGCACAAGGCCCTGCTGGGAACTGTGCACCAACAAACAGCACAACACCACTGCCTGACATCCTGAAAGCCAACTTGCATTCTCTGCAATGCAAGCACGTTGCATGGTGGGATATCTGGCTGGCTGGGAAGGAGGACTCACAGCACTGACCATAGTTACAAGCAGCTCACCTCACACACCCCCTCAACACAAACTCCACATAACCCACCTGGGAGAATGCAATGCCTCACATACCAAATGAAGATCCCACAAAGAACCACCACCCTGGGTAATGCTGTGTGAAGCACAGGGACACACCTGGGACTTGTAGCCAAACAAACGCAAGGACAACACTGTCAGCCTTCCTGTCAGCACAGGCACACTACCCCACAGGGAAGCAGAGTCCAAAGGAAGGAAGTACGGGCATGCTGGGAAGGGGGGTGTAGGCAATAGCATGATGGGAGTTGGAGTCACAGATACTGCTCACCCTCACAATTGGCCCATCAACACCACTCTGAACCATGCTCACATCACAGGGAGTGGATAAGGACTGACAAGATGGCTGACACTGGCTACTGCTGTGGGGAGCACAAGGCCCTGCTGGGAACTGTGCACCAACAAACAGCACAACACCACTGCCTGACATCCTGAAAGCCAACTTGCACTCTCTGCAATGCAAGCACGTTGCATTGTGGGATATCTGGCTGGCTGGGAAGGACTCACAGCACTGACCATAGTTACAAGCAGCTCACCTCACACACCCCTCAACACAAACTCCACATAACCCACCTGGGAGAATGCAATGCCTCACATACCAAATGAAGATCCCACAAAGAACCACCACCCTGGGTAATGCTGTGTGAAGCACAGGGACACACCTGGGAGTTGTAGCCAAACAAACGCAAGGACAACACTGTCAGCCTTCCTGTCAGCACAGGCACACTACCCCACAGGGAAGAAGAGTCCAAAGGAAGGAAGTACGGGCATGCTGGGAAGGGGGGTGTAGGCAATAGCATGATGGGAGTTGGAGTCACAGATACTGCTCACCCTCACAATTGGCCCATCAACACCACTCTGAACCATGCTCACATCACAGGGAGTGGATAAGGACTGACAAGATGGCTGACACTGGCTACTGCTGTGGGGAGCACAAGGCCCTGCTGGGAACTGTGCACCAACAAACAGCACAACACCACTGCCTGACATCCTGAAAGCCAACTTGCACTCTCTGCAATGCAAGCACGTTGCATGGTGGGATATCTGGCTGGCTGGGAAGGAGGACTCACAGCACTGACCATAGTTACAAGCAGCTCACCTCACACACCCCCTCAACACAAACTCCACATAACCCACCTGGGAGAATGCAATGCCTCACATACCAAATGAAGATCCCACAAAGAACCACCACCCTGGGTAATGCTGTGTGAAGCACAGGGACACACCTGGGACTTGTAGCCAAACAAACGCAAGGACAACACTGACAGCCTCTGCCCTCCTCGGATGGCGAAGACCTACCTGGCCCCTCCAGTGTGAGTCATCATGCAGCACCAGCTGGACCAACATCTGCACCCCCTGCACCCACCCCTCCAACAACTGCCAACATACAGACCACCCCCACCAACACGGACAGACCAAGGACCACCGCTGACAACAGCACAGGGCCCCAGGCCCACCATGGAGCAACGGATGACAACACCACTAACAACCCCCAAGTGGGCCTCGAGTCACCTGTGCGTGCCACCGCAGGTCCTGCACGTGTCGCCAGGGGTGGTGGGAGGGGTGGTAGACATAGGTCACTGCTTGCAGAGGGGTCTGGACTGCACCAACAAACAGCACAACATTCCTGAGGTCCGTGGAGGCTCCCATGCTCGGGAGCGTGTCTCCTTCGTGCCAGGCACCGCACCCCCTGCCCCTGTGTCCCCTGCTGCCCTTAGTGAGGAGTCTGTGTACCTCCTTCGGTAGCTCCATGTAGGGCAGACAGCAATGCTGAGTGTCCTCCATGCACACACCACTCTGTTGACACAGCTGGTGTCGTTCATGGAGGGCATCTCGACGGGTATGTCCGCCCTACAGAGGAGCAATAAGTCCATGGACTCCTCCCTGACGGCAGCAGTGTCCCTCCTCCAACAGTCCCTCACCCCTCCCACCTCTGACCCATCCACACTTCCTGCCCCCTTACCTGTCCAAAGCACATGCACACCTGCACAGTCACCCAAACACACAGACATGAGCAGCACAGACACACCCAAGAGAAAGGCAAGACGTGCACACAAGCATCCTCAGGGGACTGATACCACAGACACAGGGGATGGGGAACACACACACACACACAGGCATCCACATTCACTCCGCAGTCCTCCAAATCCTCTCCCTCCAAGACCCCTTCCCTTGCCTCGCCTGCTACCCTACCTACACAGCAGATCTTCCTGTGTGACCTCGGCCTCTTCCCCTCCAATCCTGCTGATCCAGCATACCGGGGGAAGAGGAAGTCCACCCACACAGAGGGTAGTGCCCCTCGCCCCCGGACACCCTCCCCCAGGCGCAGGCAGACACAGGACCCCATTAGGAAGTCCCCCCGGACCAGGAAGAGCAAGACCCCACCACCACCACCACTTCGCAGCTCCACCGCCCAGTCTCTCTCCTCCATCCCCCAGGCCACCACTGCACAGGTTCCCCCGCCACACCCTGCCCCAGGTTCCCCACACACCGATACCGCATCCCCAGACTGCTTAGGCCCTCCCCCTGCCACTTGCTCTTCCACCCCCAACCCAGACGCTCTGCCTGTTAGTGGCACTGTTGTGGAGACCGGGTCCCCCCTATGTCCTGCCCACCTCATCTGCCCACCCTTCCACTCCCTTGGAGTCATGCACTGCAGTGGAGTCCACAACCACCACGTCTGACTCGGGCACTGCAGTGGGTACCCAGTCCACTACATCAGTCCAGCCCACTGCAGTGGTTGCAGCACCCACACCAACTGACTTGTGTACCACAGTGGTGCCGGCCCCCCTGAGTCAGACACCTCCACTGCAGTTGCCGGTGACACTCCTGCACCCACCACCCCTTCACTGCCTCACTCTGCCATCCCCTGATCCTGTCCCTGCGGTGCCTGGCCTGCCCCTTGTATGCCCCTCCAAGGGGGATGTCCCCTAACCGTACCAGTGCAGGCAAGCAATGTGTGACCAGTTGTCACTTCTCACCCTGTTGGGACTGTGATTTTGGACTGGCCATTGGCCTTAGTTTCTTTTGGACTTCCGTGTTTACCCTGACATTTGCTGAATAAAGCCTCTTTTTGTTTACTTGTGGGTTTTCTTTTGATGTACATGATGTGGATGAGTAGCATCCTGCATTTGCAGTTGTAATAGTGTTCATATCAGGAAAATGAAGTGTTGCAGTGATGGACTCCATGTGGTCCATGGGATATGTGTCCTGTTGTAGTCTGGATCTATGGCATCCTTTGCTACAGTCTGAGGGTGTAATGTTCAGCATTTGACACAGGGATGTCCATTTTGCATTTGTAAATGAACATCTTTGTCTTACACTGATGCACATCTGGTGGGCTTACCACTGTTCAATGTTCCGATTTCCCTGACTGTGTGCCCAGCTCCACTGGACATGCAGTTTTGCACATCAATGTCGAAGGACTCATCTGTGTATACAGTGCAACTTGCTTGACACGTGTTTTGTGTGTATGCAGATGACTGACGTGACACTCCCGTACCCAGGCTGATGTGAGCAGAGCCTTCTGTGTGTTGTGGTTGTTGACTCACTGACGGAGTGTTCTGCTGACATGTTTGGGTCGTGCACAGACAAGGTTTGGCACAGCGGACCTTCCACAGGAGTGGAGTGCCCTCATGGCAGTGTGTAATCCGGTGACATTGCGTGGGCCTGTGTTGTGTGTTGTGTAAGCATGTCTGTGCGTGTTCCCTTCCCTTTTCCTACACAGGCTGTGTCCCTAGGGATGTTCCTGTTTGTGATGCTTGCTGAGTTGTTCTGTGTTCATCCAGCATCTTGGACCTGGTTTCTCCGTGATGTGGGTGCATGGCAAACTAATGTTCATGAGGTTGTCATACCAGGTTGTCTTTTTTGTCAAGGCTGGGGATGTGGGCAAACGCAGATGGGACACATTCAGGATTCCCCTTGGCACTTGTTGTTTACACAAGTCATGTGATTTACAGTTTGTGGTAGCTTTCAGTGATTGTGACACGTTGTGTGTGTGACTGCTGCCACTCCTCAGGGTCAGAGCTGCAATGTTGGAAGTTGTGTACGTGTGTTCTTCGTGTGTCACCTTGGCTTCTTCGTTGGTGTGTGACTATGGCCAGGATCCCATTGATCGTGGTGGATTTCACATCATGCCCATGTACGGCATACTGTGCTGTGTGTCAGACATTGACGAGTCTTGTTGACTGGCCATGTGTGATGGGTTTCTGCACCTTAGTTCCCACCACCACCCCTGGTATTGTCATGGGTGCATGTCCAATGTCACCAGTCCATGTGAGCTTCACTGCTGCACATTGGTGGAGATCAGGGTGTGTGGTGTTGAGTGTGTGCAAAAGTGAGTTGTTGCACGGCTAGACCCCTACCTCCATATTGGCCTTGGCTGGCAGGCCGTGCTGATTGATTGGAGCTTGTGTAGGTGTGATGGTAGTTAGTTGCTCAGGACACATGGCTGTGGTTCACATTGTGAACGACATCTAACTTTGTCATCACAGTGGGATTATCATGCAGGCTAGTGTCAGCACAATGTGGGGTCCCTGGGGGTAGTGCTGTGGTGGGTCTGTCTCTTGCTGTGTTAGTTGCTGTTCCTACAAGCTTGTGTGACATGTGTAATTTGGTCTCCCTCTCATCTAACAATGCCTGATTGCCCCACATAGGGGTATCCGATCCATGAGTAACTTTTGTATGGCACTGTATACACATCTGTGTGGTTGGAATTCAGGCCTCCTCATGTGTTGTGTGGTTGCCTGGGGACACTGGCACACCCCCATCACCTGTTGTGTTTGATATGCAGTGTGAGTCTGCCTGTTTGTGTTTGTGCCTTTGCACCACTGCATTGGCATATCTTGAGTGTGCCATTGGCTGTATGTTGTTTGGTGGCTTTCCCCTGCTGTCCCTGGGACTCCTAGGTCATCAGTCAGCACAATAATCATGGTTTGTATGTCCCATTGCTGCCATGGTATGGTATTTGTTCACCTGACATCTACAGTCTCCACAGGATATCTACATTTGTGTGTCCATTGGTGCAGATATGTGGGTCAGCATTATGATGGTCACTTCTGTCATTGTGTTATTTGTGAATGTTGACAATGTGGGCCCCCATGGGTGATGTTTGTATGCACATGGCCAAAACGATGTTTCAGTGACACTGCACTGTTTGCCTCGACCAATCTATGTTGCTATGGGACACAAGCACTACTATGCCACTGATGTGTTTGTTGTTGTGTGACCAGGATTCATCCATGCAGTTTGGCTTTGGCAGCTTTTACCATGACTACACTTCCCTTTTGGTCACTGTGGTGATGGGGCTTTAGGCCCCATTGCCACAGTGTTCAAAATGTGCATCAGCTATGGACACCACACTTCCCTTTTGGTCACTGTGGTGATGGGGCTATAGGCCCCATTGCCACACTGTTCAAAATGTGCATCAGCTATGGACACCACACTTCCCTTTTGGTCACTGTGGTGATGGGGCTTTAGGCCCCATTGCCACACTGTTCAAAATGTGCATCAACTATGGATTCCACACTTCCCTGTTGGTCACTGTGGTGATGGGGCTTTAGGCCCCATTGCCACACTGTTCAAAATGTGCATCAGCTATGGATAGCACACTTACCTTTTGGTCACTGTGGTGATGGGGTGTTCGAGCCCATTGCCACAGTGGCCATGGTCGGCTTGCATTGTGGAGGCCACACACATTTCTGTGTGACACATGTGCTAGGGGGTCACATTGTATGTTGAATGTCATGTTCAGTGTTGTAGGCATTTGACACAGACTACACACACTTGTCATGGTGTTGGGGGGGATGTAATCTTCTGTCATTCCTTATGTGGGAGTATGCTAGTTGTGTCATGCATTACCCGTCCTATGAGTAGGAGTGGTGTTAGTGGTAGGCATCCATCCCCCCATGAGTGGGGATGGTAGAAGTGACAGGCATCCAGGCCCCCCTGAGTAGGGGTGGTGGTAGTGGTAGGCATCCATCCCCCCATGAGTGGGGATGGTAGTAGTGACAGGCATCCAGCCCCCTAAGGGTGGGGTTGGTAGTAGTGACAGGCATCCAGCCCCCTAAGGGTGGGGTTGGTAGTAGTGACAGGCATCCAGCCCCCCCCTGAGTAGGGGTGGTGGTGGTGGCAGGCATCTAGCCCCCCCTGAGTGGGGGGGTGGTAGTGGTAGGCATCCATCCCCCTAAGGGTGGGGATGGTAGTAGTGGCAGGCATCCAGGCCCCCCTGAGTAGGGGTGGTGGTAGTGGTAGGCATCCAGGCCCCCCTGAGTAGGGGTGGTGGGAGTGTAGGCATCCATCCCCCATGAGTGGGGATGGTAGTAGTGACAGGCATCCAGCCCCCTAAGGGTGGGGTTGGTAGTAGTGAGAGGCATCCAGCCCCCCTGAGTAGGGGTGGTGGTGGTGGCAGGCATCTAGCCCCCCTGAGTGGGGGTGGTGGTAGTGGTAGGCATCCATCCCCCTAAGGGTGGGGATGGTAGTAGTGGCAGGCATCCAGGCCCCCTGAGTAGGGGTGGTGGTAGTGGTAGGCATCCTGGCCCCCCTGAGTAGGGGTTGTGGTAGTGGTAGGCATCCATCCCCCTAAGGATGGGGTTGGTAGTAGTGACAGGCATCCAGCCCCCCCTGAGTAGGGGTGGTGGTGGTGGCAGGCATCTAGCCCCCCCTGAGTAGTGATGGTGGTAGTGGTAGGCATCCATACCCCTAAGGGTGGGGATGGTTGTGGTGGCAGGCATCCAGGCCCCCCTGAGTAGGGGTGGTGGTAGTGGTAGGCATCCAGGCCCCCCTGAGTAGGGGTTGTGGTTGTGGTAGGCATCCATCCCCCCATGAGTGGGGATGGTAGTAGTGACAGGCATCCAGGCCCCCCTGAGTTTGGGTGGTGGTGGTGGTAGGCATCCAGCCCCCCCTGAGTAGTGATGGTGGTAGTGGTAGGCATCCATACCCCTAAGGGTGGGGATGGTAGTGGTGGCAGGCATCCAGGCACCCATGAGTAGGGGTGCTGGTAGTGGTAGGCATCCAGCCCCCCCTGAGTAGTGGTGGTGGTAGTGGTAGGCATCCATCCCCCCATGAGTGGGGATGGTAGTAGTGACAGGCATCCAGGCCCCCCTGAGTAGGGGTGGTGGTAGTGGTAGGCATCCATCCCCCCATGAGTGGGGATGGTAGTAGTGACAGGCATCCAGCCCCCTAAGGGTGGGGTTGGTAGTAGTGACAGGCATCCAGCCCCCCCTGAGTAGGGGTGGTGGTGGTGGCAGGCATCTAGCCCCCCCTGAGTGGGGGTGGTGGTAGTGGTAGGCATCCATCCCCCTAAGGGTGGGGATGGTAGTAGTGGCAGGCATCCAGGCCCCCCTGAGTAGGGGTGGTGGTAGTGGTAGGCATCCAGGCCCCCCTGAGTAGGGGTGGTGGTAGTGGTAGGCATCCATCCCCCCATGAGTGGGGATGGTAGTAGTGACAGGCATCCAGCCCCCTCTGAGTAGGGGTGGTGGTGGTGGCAGGCATCTAGCCCCCCCTGAGTGGGGGTGGTGGTAGTGGTAGGCATCCATCCCCCATGAGTGGGGATGGTAGTAGTGGCAGGCATCCATGCCCCCTGAGTAGGGGTGGTGGTAGTGGTAGGCATCCAGGCCCCCTGAGTAGGGGTGGTGGTAGTGGTAGGCATCCATCCCCCATGAGTGGGGATGGTAGTAGTGACAGGCATCCAGGCACCCATTAGTAGTGGTGGTGGTAGTGGTAAGCATCCATCCCCCTATGGGTGTGTATGGCATTGGTGTTGGCCATCCCACCCCTATGGTTCTGCTGTTGCTAGTGTACGTTATTTGTGCATCCCTGTGTGTGTGTGACATATTTCGGGTACGTGTAGTTTGCTTGTATTGTTGGTGTTTGACTTACCGTCTGCGCCGTACGCGTCCGTGCTGGTCCCGGTAATAGATGTAGAGTATAGGTAGGACCTGCGCAATGGGATTCATGCTTGGATCGTCTCGTTCGGATTTCTCGTGTCTTCGAGTCGTACTCGTAGCAGGCTTGTTCGTCTCGTAGCCGTGGATCGTCTTGTGGCGCGAAACGGAGCTTATGTACGGCTCGCCCGGATGCTCAAACGGGCCGGCGTAGCGACGGGTTCGGCGCGTACGGATTGCGTATCGTATTAGTCCGGCCGGAAGGTGCTGTGTATTTGCTTCCGTGCGGCTCGATTCGGCGTTCACGGATCCGGCTCGGGCGGGGAACAGGAGCTGGATTGGGTGAGTACGGCTGGCTCGGAAACTGGGTTGTTATACGCATCGTACTTGTTCGTCCGGACGAGTGTACGAATCGGTCGGGAAACACGCATTCGGCTTGTATTTTTTCCGGACAAATACTGTTAGGTGCCCTACCGGCCGAGATCGGAATCAACCCCACAGTCTATGTATATACCATTCTGTTATGCATTTTTCCAAAGTATATTAAGTCTGCTGTAACCAATAATTTATTTCAAAGCTTGCCCCAGTGTCTAAATACACTAAATAAGCAATCTTAAAACATTAGTACAGTGTAGGATCCAACAGTATTCTTGATAAACCGTGCATGGCAGCTCTGTTGATGAAAAAGGGGACATTTATGACACATAATTGGGCAAGGTGATCCTGAAGCAAATATGAATTAGATGCATTTTCTCTACAAGTTTGATTGGATCTTGGTATTTTAGTTATGCAGTATGCAACCACATAATTCTAGAGAATCTGTTTAGCAACCATCTGACTACTAAGAAGTGTGTTATTGAAAGTTTATTGAATTTAGATTATCATGCCGCTGTGCATTGGCACGTGTGTCCACTACCGCAACTGCCCACACTTTGTCAAAAGCAGAATGTGCAAAGAGCACTTTTCCTCTGTTGAAGAAGATGAAGAAACCCCTTCAATGAAACTGTGAAAACTGCATCAGTCCTTGCCCAAGCTTTTTCTAACCTCAATTGCCCCATGTTGGAGCAAAACCGTACCCCAAAGTTTAGACACCATGAAATGTTGACACCCCCAAACCTTTACCTCATCCGGCTCACCCACAGGTTGAATTGCACATTAGGACACCCCTTAAACATTGATTAGGAGAGTAAATCAGTTCAAATAATATTGGGGCCCACTCAATAATTGAGTTCTATATTAGCAAAAAGTTAAAAGGTTTTATTGCAAAATTGAAAATAAGGGGTGCCAAAATAATGCCGTAAAGGCTCTCAGATGCAAAATCATACAGAGTATGCAAATTCAGAATTATTCTTAGTCCCAAATGAGCAGCAAAATCAAAAGGAATTCGGGCAGTACCCCAAGTGGAACAGGAAAGTCTTATGGCTTACTGACATATCTAGGGGTTCTGATACATAATTCTTGCATAACAAATTTGCAAAACTTCAAAATGATCATGGTCTCAGCGAAAAACAAAATCTCTTTGGCAAATCAGAATACAGAAAAAGATGCACGTTATTACCTTAATACATAAACACCATACCTTTTATAAAAAACTTAGGGGCTTATTTACAAGCCCATTGGGCTGCTGGTCTATTACTTTTTTGATGCACCAGTGGCACAATGAGCTTTCCCATATTTACAAGGTCACCTTAAGTCGCCCTGTGTGACTTTTCATGGCCTTGTAAATATGGGCCCCTTTTACGCAATACTCTACGTGAAAGGGGTGTTCAACAGGTGTTGCTGTGGGAGTTCCCACACAACATCCATGGAACTTGACCCATTCCCAGATTTACAACATTTAGTAAAACTGGGAAAGCGTCAGAATCCTACCCCTCCCCAGGAGAGGCATACGAATGGTGCACTGAGGAGAAATACTTTTATTTCCCCTCTATTTTCCTCTTTCTATGCGTGCTGCATTCTGCAGCACGTATAGAAAGAGGAAAATGCCATTAATGATTGTTTTTGTGCAGAGAGGTTTCCTTTTCTGCACAAAAACTATCATCCCGCAGCGCAGGCACCCTTGCAAAATGACGCAAGGGTGCCTGCACTGGGGCATGGCAGCCAATTGTGCGACCACGCACGGGAAAGCACAGGGATGCGTTATATTGTTGTTAATAAGAAGCATCCGTGTGCTTTGAAAATTACGCAGCACGGCGCAGCTAAATGGCTTGCTGCGCCACGCTATTTTCTCGTAGCTGAGGCCCTAAATATTTAAATAATGCAGCTACAGTTAATAGTCAATTTTAAAGGGGTGCCCTAACGTGCAATATAATCTGTGGGAGAGCCGGATGAGATAAAGATTTTGAGGTGTCAAATATCAGCGTGTCCAAATTTTGGGGTACAGTTTCGCTCTCACATCCCCATCCATAAGACTTTACCTTTGACGTTCCGTTTCTGGCACAGAGGTATGGTATGAACATTGTAAAAACATGGGGCCTCATGCCCAAAAGAATTTACATTCACAAATAAAAATTCTGAATTTGCAATGTACAATGCCGTGAAATGTGGAAAAAGGAGTCGTAGTGCAGTTAGCAAGCACCTATACTGTAACGCCTTTTGCAATTATGCAAGCACATAGTGAATAGCAAAACCATATTGCAATTCAGCATTACATTCATTACACTTCCAAAGTTAGCAAAAAATGCTAACAGCAGACAAAAAGGTGCAAACATTGAACCAGCATTACTCTGACACAAAAAAATGCAAATTCTAAAAGATGCCGGTTTATAGAATGGTCATGCACAGAGAGGCCGATCACAATGTAATGTTTGCTTTGTAATACACCAGCCTCTACCTTTGCAGTGTTAGGCTTTCTTAATTCCCTTCAAATGAAAACAGACAGGGGCAGATTTACAAGCCCCCTGTGACACATTTGCGCCGCCGTTCCGTCACTTCTGTGACGCAGCGGCGTCGTAAACAATGCGCCACGTTGCGACATATTTACAACGTGACGCATCTAGGGAGATGCGTCACGTTGTAAAGCCCTGCGCTACATTATACCTGCGTCAGGTATAATGTATGCAGGGTGGGCGTACCCTTGCAAGAAAGCCTCGCAAAAGTGCCGCAGTGAAATCTACAAGATTTCACTGAGTCACTTTTACGACGCCGCTGCGTCAAAACCTTATGCCTGCTTGAATCAGGCGTAAGGAGTGACGCAGCACAATAAGTATAGGCTGCCCCTGAGCATTGCTGGAGTTGCGTCGCGCTTGCGACCCGACTCCAGCAATGCGCTGCCCTTACGACAAAAGATGCGACACGCATCTGTCTACACTTGCGCCACGGTGCGCCGCATTGTAAATGTGATGCATCCGTGGTGGCGCAAGGGTATTTTTGCGTTTCGCATCTTTACTGGCGCATCCCTGCTAATATGCAGAGATGCACCAGTCCTTGTAAATCTGCCCCACAATTTGCAAAAGCCACAAACTACTCATCTTATCCAGCCCTCAATACAGGAAACTGCAACTTTTAACGAACAGCCACCAATTTCTGGTCCATTAAAAATGATAAGCCATGTATATTATGTATTTTTGTGGAAAATATGTGGACGGTACAAGGGCTTTGAGCATTCCTCATACTGCAAAGAAAAGGTCTGTTTGCACCACAATGCAAAAGTGTGCTGCAACCAGCCACCTTTTCGCATCAAGCCCCATATCTACAAATGTTGCACCTAATCTAGTCAGCCCTAACCTTACATTAGTGACGATGGTTATAACACTGTCCTCCAGTGTCCTACAAGGAGAAATCTGTATTGTAACTGCATATATATAGCGCTTACTACCCCTAAAGACACGTTAAAGCGCTTTACATCAGGCAGCATGCTGCTCCAGAATGCAACGTTTATGGTTAGTCCAGTGTCACTGGTTATTATTGATTATTGGGATTAGTTCTGTGCTCTCCAGCAAATGATTCCATATATTTATGCAAGTTTCTTTGTGGGAGATTAAATCAATAGGAGTTAGGTGGGATCATTGTGTGGGGGGGGGGTTGCTATGTGAGTTCTTGCAGAAGTTTGTTGGGATTGATAGATGAGGTAGGGGGGAATAGGTATTGTTAGACAAATGGGTAAGAATTTCGAAAACGGAGAGGTGATCTTTGAAATGAGTTGTGGGCAATTTGCACAAATACATTAATAGAGATTAAGGCAAACATGCACTTAGAGAAGGTTGTGCTCAGTGAGAAAAGGTATGCAAAGGATGAAATGGAAGGAGAGGGCAACTGAAAGAAGACAAGCATTTGCAATGCAATAGGTCTTGCATTTACGAGAGTTTGAGCTATTGGCTTTGTAAATAACAATCGCTTTTATTTATGTGTTGTTTTTAAAACAGATAAATAAAAGGCATTGTCATTTACAATGCCAAAAGCTTAAACTCTTGCAAATGCAAGACTTAGGGGCCGATTCCGATTCGGGCCAGAAATCTCTCAGACCGAGCCGGACCCGGAGAGATTTCCGACCGAATCGGACTCTGGCAGTCCGACCGAACGAGTACGATGCGCACGCATGCCATCGGACTCGAGTCAGTCGGACTCCCACTGGAAGTCAATGGGAGCCGGTCGTACAACGCGTACGCGGGCTCCCATTGACTCAATGGGTGCGAGGCGGACAAGGGCGCCCCTACAGCAGGTACGCATCGATGCGCATCGCGGCGTACATGCACAGGTAGGGGGACCCATGGGTCCCCCTGTGTGCGACTCACGCGCCTACGCGTACAGGGGGGTCCGACCCGGACCCCCAAAGTCCGGCTCCGACAGCTTTTTCGAGCCGGACGGCGCGAGTCGGTCGGACTGCTCGCGGCGCGCATCGTACTTACCCGGCCGGGATACATCTCCATAGCGCGGTGCGAGTCGTGTCCATGCGAGTCGGTCGGAGCGTGTTGAAGCCGCGTTCGAGTCGGTCGGAGATTTCGCGGGTGCCTGCATCGTACTCGCTCGGCCGGACCCGCGTACGATTCGGTCGGGAAACAGGGCTCCGAATCGGATCCGGTAAATCCGAATCCGATTCGGAGCACTACCGGCCGAGATCGGAATCGGCCCCTAAATGCATTGCAAATGCGTTCGGCGCCCATGCTATACATTTTTTTTTAAAAAGCCTTAGGAGAGAGCGTGTTCTGCCTGCAGCAGCAGGCAGGACAAAGCTATTTGAGAAAATATAGCGCTTGGAGGCTGTAAATAAAGCTTACTGAGTAACAACACATGTAACAGGGGGTGTCGACATGGGAGGTTACAAAATGAGACAAGGCGGTACTAAGTAGGGATTACTAAGCCTATTGACCAATGAACAGCCACAGTTTACAGTGGACAATGACACAAGCCTATGAAAAATATGGGCGGAGAGTGGGTCCATCATGACTCGCAGAGCAGCGCATGTGCTGGCCAGGCTCAACCTAATGAGCACAGCACCTTATTACATTAAAGAGAACTTACTAGAAGCTAACAACGCATGCTGATATGCCACACGGATGGGTGTCCAACTGTTTGCAACAGCACTCACAATAACCTACATGAATTTCCAACACAACAGATTAAACAAAGCTCGATGCACATTACACAATACCATCAATATACTATTTAGGTGGTAATCTGTATACTGACAACAAAATTCACCCATACAATCCCCACATACCAGTTACACAGCTGTCCAAATCTAACCAGAATTCATACCACTCAAAAAACACAGTACAGATAATCCAGTAAATGAATTAGGGCTCAAGTACAGCAGGCTATATTTGTAATTACTGCACACACATACAAAATCTCTGGTCAATGCAGGAATAAAATAACATACTTGGCACAAAAAGACTCTGCCAGACCTGCAGCAACATCCCACCAAACTGTAGAACATCTAATTACCAACAACAAATATTCCCACAATAACAATTACTGCATTTCACAACGGATTCACGTCTGTGATGGAATTTTCAAAACCTGGGCATGAATTTACTAAAAGCAATGCCATCGCAAGGCTATACGACTTGCAGAATGAGTGCCTTATAGAAACATGTAAAACTATAATATGGAAACCTTAAAATCATCAGCAGCGCTACTAGACCACTGCACTCTGATCAAATGGCAATTGCCCAACTAAAAACCAGAGATAGTTAGAATCTGTCTAGTTCATAAAACAGGATGGTGGCAGACTTGGCGCTATACAAAGGCTTCTAGCATATTACTTCAATGTCTTTGTGATTCTACTCACAGTACACGTCCGCGTCGGTTTTGGTTTGGCGCCTCTCCGACCCACATGAGGCGAGGCATATGTTCATCTGAGCATTATCAAAGGCAACAGGGGCCACGGTGAGGTTAGACTGGTTCTCCACTGTGCTGGTGGCCCCACCGAGTGACGAGTCTCCGGCTCCCATCCAGATAAAGAATACGGGCTTGTCGGGCTTGCAGCCAGTTACGATGGAGACCAGCACCAGGGTACTTTAATGATGGACAGCAACCCTGATCTTCGGCAGTAACGTGGCCTTAAAACCTTCTGCTAAAAATACATAAGAGTCCAGAAGATTCAATGCACAAGGTATTTTGTCTTCTATTTTGTTTAGAAATCTCTTTGTTTAAAATAACAATAAAATAGAACACTAACCAGAAATAGAAAGGAAAAGGGTGTTGCAATCCAACAAACTTAAGCCAATGCAAAATACAAAAAATATCAATATCCAGGTATGGGAAAAGTAAACATGAAAGCATTAATTGCACCATTAAAATGTCATAAATATTCCCTTGCATAACATTGTCCTGTGTGGTGAGCAACAATAACAGCTCCTCGCCCTCTTGAATAGAGAATCTAACAGAGGTGAACCAGTAATGATCATTACATAGGGATGTAAACCAACTTACTGAAGCTCACACAAAAAATACCCATAGCGAGCCAGGACTTTAACCCTACATTCTTAGATAAACTCTGGAGAACAAAGCTCAGGCCACTAAGAGTTCATTACAGTGAAGAATGTAAAGGACACATTTTGCTGCAACGTGGATTTAAAGTGTTACTGTGATGTTAAAGATTCAGCAGCACAACAGGTTGTACATAAAGTAAGTCATGCGCCCGCCCACAGAGTCGTGCTGAAACATAAAGCACAGCGCCCACCCACAGAGAGTCACTCTGAAACATAAAGCACAGTGCCCGCCCACAGAGAGTCACGCTAAAACATAAAGCACAGCGCCCCGCCCACAGAGAGTCGTGCTGAAACAAAGCACTGCGCCAGCCCACAGAGTCGCGCTGAAACATAAAGCACAGCGCCCGCCCACAGAGTCGCACTAAAACATAAAGCACATCTTCTGCCCATGTTGCAAACATGAAAGCGGGCGCTGTGATGAAGCTTAAAGCGCCTGTGTATATCAAGATATGTGCATGCCAGCCCATATAGCGGGTGCCATGGTGAGCACTGTGCTAACCATTAAGCGTGACAGCTGTGTGTATAAAAGTTAAGGCACAGCAAGCATAGCACCTGCCTACCCACAGAGAGTCGCACTGAAGCATAAAGCACAGTGCCCGTCACAGAGTCGTGCTGAAACATAAAGCACAGTGCCAGCCCACAGAGAGTCGCGCTGAACCCACAGAGAGTCATGCTGAAACATAATGCACAGCGCCTGCCCGTGTTGTAAACATGAAAGCGGGCACTGTGCTGAAACTTAAAGTGCCAGTGTATATCATGTTATGCGCATGCAGTCCATAAAGCGGGTGCCATGGTGGGCACCGTGCTAACCATAAAGCGTGAAGGCCGCTTGTATAAAAGTTATGGCACAGTGGCCCGTAAAGTGGAAGCTGGATTCAATTACTAACAGGAAATAAATTAAGTAGTCCCCAAAGAAACAGATAAAGACCTACAGTGTAAGGAAACTGTAGTTGGCCGGTGCTCCTGGTTTACAAACGGAAGTGATGTATCGGGAGCACCGGCCAATAAGGAGCCAGGAAACAAGAGCAGTGGAGGCTTGAACCAGTGGGAAGCAGCAGCTGTAATTACACTTTGTAGAGTGATTACAGCAGGTCTTGCAGACAGCGCATGCGCGCTGATGCTCAACCTAAAAAGGAGACATGATAACCAAAGGTTTTAAGCAAAGGTTTGTTTTTCATGTTGGATTTTAGGAATGTAGAGGACACATTTGTTGAGACAGCATGCGATTTAAGGAAACAAGACTGCAGAAAGAAACATTATTTGCAGGTGAAAGAGGTGCTATATTAGAATATAAAAGATTGCTCTGGTTGTTTACCTGCTGTTTTCATGAACATGATCTCTACTTTGCCTTTGAACAACATTAATCATTAAAACTTGGTCCACATTTCCTCCTGACTTATCTTCTTGCACCATGGCTAACTTTAATCTCTCCTCTTTATCTAAACTCTTGAACAACACAAGTTAGGAGTCCTTTAAAAATAATCTAATCACTGAATCGCTCAAAATATGGTTAAAAAATCTTCAAACTCAAGATCATGAGATATACGATTGTGGGTACAAATGCAAACTCAAAACAGATTTAATCATCTTCTCTTCCAGTATTTCTCTCTGGCCAGAAATATTTTCTAAGGAACTTAGGGCCTGATTTAGCATTTGGGGGTGGGTACTCTGTCACAAACGCCTTATAAGGTGATTGGGAAATCTGGTCTCTCTTTTCTCTTTCTCCCTATACATTCTTTAAAAGAAAACATCTAAATAGCTTTACCTTTTCTGCCCTATTTCCCTAACCTTTCTTGTTCCAACTTTGTGACCAATCATGACTTTTGCGTTAAGAAATCCAAGCAAATTAGACACAACCTCATGACAGAGTTTAGAATATCAACTCGGCCATACTTACAAACTACAGTCTTGAATTTCACTACTTTACGTACACAGATGGAGCCTGTCCAAAAGCCCCTGATGGTGGCCTTGCCCTGGTTATAAATGTCACCTCCATTTTTGCGTCTCAAACGAACTACTTTTCGGCTACGTCGTGTAGGAGCAGATTTCTTTGGCACATCAGCCTTTTTATATATATTAGAGCCTCCGAGCCGGATTTGGGTCGGTTGCAGTTCAACTATTAGGCATTATTACGACTTATGTAGTCGTTGCCTGTAGTACCCTATTACTAAAAAGAAAAATTGGTGGTCTATGGTGATTGGCCAGTGGAGTACACTTGAAAACTTGATATACAATTGCTTGGTCAACTCTTTGGAACCATTTAATATATTTTGCCCTGATGAAGTTCTTGGGAAAGAACGAAACGCGTTGGCTGTTGTGGCTGTTTTATTTGACATCATTGTAAAGAAGAATAAAGATTCCATTGTTATTTCAAATACTGGACGGACATTCGTACTTGTATTTACTTTATATGGACCTTTTTGCAAAGTGGTGCAACCTGCAGTTGTTATATCTGTATTTTGGTTCTTCTAACCGCCCCTAGAGGAACGGCAGGGGCAGCGGAGTTGCACACAATGAGAGTATAAGGCTCTACTTTGGATACTAATTATTGGGAGGGAAACAAGGGGTGGCAGGTGCATCACAAAAACCGGGGAGTTTTTGTATAGGTTCGCTGTTTCCTTGTTGTTTTTAGATACTTTGCCCATTAGTCTGGATATCATTTACTGCCATCCTAGTGACAATCTGACCTTAAATGATGCAGCTAGCAGATTACAAATTAAATGATTAACTAACTATGCTGGGAGATTACTATCCCCAAAACAACCTGCTGTTTGTTTCATCTGAGGCCAACACCATCGCGCAATAAAGCACCTGAAGTATCCCCACTGCATGGGACTCTATGCTGGGGTACTACTAGCCACACAACTCCCTGCTGTTTGTTTCACCTGAGGCCAAGGAGGATGGGCCAACACCATTACGCTATGGTATGTAGACATAATTGCGAGTTTTAAATATCGATATGCCATAATATCGATGTTTAAATTTCGATGTGACAGAATATCGACCTGCAAGAATATCGTCAACAAGAATATCGACATGCAGGTAAGAAATATCATTTTACTTAATATCGAAGTTAGTAATATCGTAAGTAAAAATATCGTTGTTTATAATATCGATATTTTTTTAGTGTGTTGTATGTTACTATATGTGTTAAAAGTATAGCTTATTTTTCTAATGTATGTTTGAATTTTTTACAAGTATTTAATTTTATTTTAATTAATTTTTGCGTATTTTAGTTCCGTAGCGGGTTGTGGGTTTATAGGGGAATAGGGTGGGAAGTAATTTAATTATAATATATTCATTAATAATTTGTTAGTAGTTATTAATTAAAAAATATATATATATATTGCGTTTTAGTTCCGTAGTGGGTTGTGGGTTTATAGGGGAATAGGGTGGGAAGTAATTTAATTGAAATTAATTATTAAGGATTTTATTAATTAATATTTTTGTATTTAATAATTTATATTGTTAATTGTGTTAATTAATTTATTAATTAATTTTTAATTGGTTATTAATAATTAATTGGTAAATATGTTAATTGTGTAATTTTTTTAGGAGCGGGTTTTGGTTTTATAGGGGAGTAGGGTGGGAAGTTATTTAATTATAATTAATTAATTAATAATTGTATTAATTAATATTTATGTAATTAATATTTTATATTGTTGTGTTAAAAATGTTATTAATTAGTTATTAATTGGATATTAATTATTAATAATTAATTGGTAACTATGTTAATTGTGTATTTTTTAGGAGTGGGTTGTGGGTTGATAGGGGTGTAGGGTGGGAAGTAATTTAATTTTAATAAAAATTTTAATATTTTTTTATATAATATTTATTTAAAGTTATTTTATAGTGTTAATTGTGTGATCTAATTTATTTTTGATTGTTTTTAATTTGCTTGTTAATTGTTATTAATTAATTAATTAATTGTTAATTAATTATGTTGATTGTGTAATATTTCATAATATTGGTGATGTCGTTTATAGGGGAATATGGTGGGATGTTAATTATTTTTGACAAATTAATTATTTGTTAATTAATGTTAATTATTTTGCAGGAGTGGGAATACAAAATTATTCCCCTACGCTATCCAACACTTTCCCTACTGTTGCACTTGGTGGAGTGGGAATAGTAAATTATTCCCACCCGCTATCCAACACTTTCCCTACTGTTGCACTCGCTGCAGTGGGAATAGTAATTTTTACCTACCCGCTATCCAACACTTTCCCTACTGTTGCAATTATTGGAGTGGGAATAGTAATTTTTACCCACCCGCTATCCAACACTTTCCCTACTGTTGCACTCACTGGAGTGGGAATAGTAATTTTTACCTACCCGCTATCCAACACTTTCCCTACTGGTGCACTCACTGGAGTGGGAATAGTAATTTATACCCACCCGCTATCCAACACTTTCCCTAATGTTGCACTCGCTGGAGTGGGAATAGTCATTTTTACCTACCCGCTATCCAACACTTTCCCTACTGTTGCAATTACTGGAGTGGGAATAGTAATTTTTACCCCTCTGCTATCTAACACTTCCCCTACTGTTAAACTCATTGGATTGGGAATAGTAATTTTTATCCACCCGCTATCCAACACTTTCCCTACTCTTACACTCGTTGGAGTGGGAATATAAATTTTGACCTCTCCGCTATCCAACACTTTTCCTACTGTTACACTCACTGGAGTGGGAACAGTAATTTTTACCCACCCGCTATCCAACACTTTCCCTACTGTTGCACTCAGTGCAGTAGGAATAGTACATTTTACCACTCCGCTATCCAACACTTTCCCTACTGTTACACTCATTGGAGTGGGAATATTAATTTTTACCTCTCCGCTATCCAACACTTTCCCTACCGTTGCACTCACTCGAGTGGGAATAGTAATTTTTACCCACCCGCTATCCAACACTTTCCCTACTGTTGCATTTGCTGGAGTGGGAATAGTAATTTTTACCCTACGCTATCCAACACTTTCCCTACTGGTGCACTCACTGGAGTGGGAATAGTAATTTTTACCCACCCGCTATCCAACACTTTCCCTACTGTTACACTCCGTGGAGTGGGAATAGTAAATTATTCCCTTCCGCTATTCAACACTTTCCCTACTGTTGCACTTGCTGGAGTGGGAATAGTAAATTATTCCCTCCGCTATCCAACACTTTCCCTACTGTTGCACTCTCTGGAGTGGGAATAGTAATTTTATCCCCTACGCTATCCAACATTTTCCCTACTGTTATAGGTAATGTAGTGTAAAATATTTTTTTACAAATAAATATTCATTTTAATATTTTAATTTATTATATATATATTTTATTTTTATATTTATATTACAGGTTTATGTATATAGATATGTATTTATAATTTTTTATTATGTTTCTAACATTTTATAATTAAATAAAATAATTATTTATTAATATTATTAAGTTAATATATATATAATTTTTTTAATATGTATGTTTAATTTATTTATATATTACATTTATAATTTATCATTTTTTACTTTTTTAAATAATTCTAACTATGTTTTTATTAATTATATTTATTATTTAATTAATTTTATATTATTTTTAAGACATTTAAAAAAACGATATTTTAAACAACGATATTTTGGTTTCGATATTTTTGTACTTACTTTTGTAGAGATAGGATGTCGATATTCTGTCCATCGATATTCTGTACTCGATATTCTTGTAGGTCGATATTCGGTCTGTCGATATTCTGTCAGTGATCCTTACGCTATAAAGCACCTGAAGAATCCTCACTGGGTGGGGTGCTATACTTGGGGACTACTAGCCCCACAATGCCCTACTGTTTGGTTCACCTAGGGCCAAGGAGGCGGGCCAACACTATCATGCTATAAAGCACCTGAAGGATATCTACTGCATGGGATGCATGTGGGACATGCTGGGGCAAAGCCCTGGCCAAGGGCGGGCCCATCTTCACCCGTCATCACCTGTAGGAGGCTTGGCTGGGTACCCCTATCATGGTTCTATAAAGCTCTAAAGAAGTATTGTTTTCTCCAGCTGCTATTACTATGGGGAAGCTTAAAATGGGGGTCGGTAAGTCCGCTATGGTAAAAAACACAACCCTGGAGGTGATTTTTGAGAGACCAGTAGGGGTTATTGACTAAGAGACCCAATTGGCAGAATCACAACCCTCTCTCATGATAGATGCATCAATTACTTCATTGTCCCTGGACGGGCCTTCCTCTTATGGCTTCTCTAGGCTGTGTCCTTGGGAGGGATTTGTTGAGTGGACCATGTGTCTTGCCGCCGCAGGCTACTGACATATCCCTAGTTTTACCTTCTCCAACTGAACTGAAAAGAGGTGGTCAGGGGTGCAAGAAAGATGGGAGAAGGGAAAAATGCCCTTAGATTGATTAGAATATGACTCCCAGATGGCAAGTGCTAATAATGCCACTATCAACTTAATTTGTGACAGGTTTGACTGTATTCTGGAAACTCTCTCTGTTCTTTATTTGCTTGCTTGGAGTCAATTGAGAAGTCCCCATCACCTTTGGGGCTGATTATGCCAGGACTCTCAACTAACCTGCAAGCGAAAAAAGTAGCTACAGTTTCAACCCTGACTCGTTAGTCAAGGCAACGAGCTCCCAAGCAAAGGATATGGTGGACTGCTCCTACCTTTGAAATAACTTTGGCACACAGGCACTAGCAGATCAACCATTGGCGAGAGGGAGAACAAGGGTGATTCAGGGGCGTCAAGAGCCTTGTCACAAACCACTGAGGCCCAAAGACTCTCAGTTTTGCCATCTCACCCTGGCTGCTTGCCCGTATATCATGTTGTTAGCCAATGTTCCTCACCTTAGAGATCAGGTAGTGGAAATCCCAGAGCAAATAATTAGCTAAGTGACACATTGACTATACACAAATATCAAGCTAAAGGGTTTTCTGTTTGAAGATATATTATTTGCACGTAGAGTGGATTGGGTGGGCAACCAGGAAAAAGAGTTCATTAGTGATTGTTTCATTGTAAATTCTAGACATTCCCATTGCTGTGGATAATTTGATGCAGTCACCATATTTAGGCCAGCACAGTTCGGACTCCATAACTTCACAAAGAATATATATTTTTCTCTTCACGTACGCCTGAGGTCTACTTCTTTTTGATCAGCTGTATTTTGTACTCATTGGATTGAGTCTAGGTGCCACCTGTTGGAATATTAAATATACAGAATTGTTAGATATTTCTTGTAAATGATCCCCTTGTTGGCTGTTACCTCAGCACTGTTGAATACCCAGGCTCGCAAGGGGTTATTGGGTTGCCTTTTTCTTTGGACTTTTTAATTTTACTGTGTGAAGGATGCCCCTATATAGGCTGTTAAAAAAAATCCCCACACTTTTTTAGAGAGTTATACCCTGCTAACATCAAAGACTGAGAAGGGCTTTGAGTCACTACTTCAGATTTGCCTTATTCTGTTCTACCCATGGACTGGAGATAAACGCCCAAAAGACTACACTAAAGGCATTTAACTCCCATAATAAATCTAAAGGCAAAGCATTGATAGGTGGGAACAACTTAGAAAGAGTCAGGGAGATTGATTTTCGGGGGGGGGGAGGGGTAAGGATATCTGACTCGCACTCATGGTCTGAGCAAATACTGAATAGCATAGTTTTATTAAATCATAGGGATGGCTTATATCTAAATTCCTTAGGAAATCATTATACCTGCCTATATCTCCTGTCCTTGAGATTTATAGAGGTCAAGCAGTAAGTGGAGTCATTTATGGCTCAGAACTATGCAGGCATTGTAATGTTTCCAGGCTACAATAAAGCAGAACATACCTATATAAGGTCAGTATTTCTCTGCCTGAGAGCACTCTTATGCTCCCTTTAAGATTGATTTCGGTATGAAATCTATAGCTGACCACGTGAGACTAAAGTAAATCTTGTACTGTGTTTGAGCATGGACTAATAAAGATTTTGTGCCCTAGAGGGAGGTGTTTGGGAGGTGAAATGCGAGTAAAATACGGTGGCTGAGCTATGTTAAAAAGTCACTCGTAGACCTTGGCCTGTCAAATTATTGGTCAGATGTGAACTCTCTCTTGGTTGGAGCACGCTGTGTCATTAAGGAAAGGTCTTGGTGTTGCCTTAATGACAAGCAACATTTGGTGTGCACTTTGAGTCAGTTGACCAACACATTTTTATTGCTTAAATGGGACTACAATTTTGAAGAAAATTTGGACCTGACACAACAACCCACAACTAGATTGCTTTATATAAAGTTTATACTGGGTACCTTCCCAACTGCTTCTTTTACATGTAAGTGGTCAGCTTTGGGTGAAGATAACCACTTGTGTGCAATTTGTATTCAACATGAGGAGACTGAGGGACATTTTTTATTTTTCTACAAATCCTATACTAGGAATGCACAATGTCAGTGACCTAGCCAAGGAGGACACCAAAGAACTGAAATTGGATCATAAATTCAAAGCTGTTCCGAACAGGGGCCCCCAAAATATTTTAAGGGCCCTGGGCCCTTAAAATCTTTGAGATGTCCCTGTATCTGCCCTCGAGGCTGTTATACTGCTGCTGCTCAGCCTGGGTGACTGTGTGTGAGAATGCTGGTGATTGGAATGTTCCTTTCATTTACTACAGAGGCCTTACATGGGGAAGGAGACTGGATGCTGTCATCTCCTTTATCTGTGGACAGGGATGGGACAGTGTCTCCTTGTCATCCTAGAGTTATTATTCTGTATTGATGATAACATGCAGGACAAGAGGATTATATCCCAAAATTAAATAATAAACTACACTGGTGGAAGGACAGTGGGGGTTTAGGCTGTTGTTCCATATATGCTGTAAGATAACAAAGGCACTGTTTGCTGCTAACGATAACATTGTTGGTCAACACAGGGTATGGTGAGGTAAATAGGTTAGATGTGGTAGCTGAACAAATGAAGACAGGATGCAAGGCTCGAAGACAGCAACATACAATGGTGATGTTGTGGGTGAGATGGGTGGGGGAGTCCTGTGGTGATGATGTGAGTACCTTTAGGACACTTTGCCTCTACCTGGCCCTTGCAGGATAGTCAACGGAGCAGGTATTCATGACAGAGGTGGAGATGGCACAGACAACCAGGTGGTAATGGACACTGGCCAGTCCGGGTTGCAAAATAGGTCCTCCAGCAGCATAATGGGACGAGGGGGTCACACAGTGACAACTAAAGGGCTGTAAGGATATAGAAATATATTTTATTATATCAATTTAGAAAGAGAAAGGGGAATCCTGAATCCACAGGGTTTGAGCATGACTTTCTGCTTGGGATCTTGTCTGGCATTATAATTGAGACCATAGGACCAGACAAGCCAGTCAGCATGTGTGGGTACATGAAGTTTATTACTAGGATCAGACAAAAAACTGTAGGTAGGTGAAATCCTGTGAACTTTTCAAATTGTATTATTTTGCAGCCCTACGTTTTGCGCATTTTTTTTGAAATGGGAGACTGGTTTCATTTTTAGGTTGAGCCTAGCGGCAGCGCGCATGCGCTGCTTGCTCTGCGAGGCATGCAGTAGTCGAGTATGCTGTGGAAGCCTCGCCTTCTCTCCGCCCATATTTTTGATTGGCTGGTGTCATTGTCCTTGGTAAATGCTGGCTTCCGATTGATAATGAGGCTTGTTAGTCCCTCCTTGTTACCGCCCTGTTGCCATTTGTTACCTCCCTGAGGACTGGATCTTTTACTTGTGGCGTTACACGGTCTCCTTCATAAGTCGGTAAGCACTATTTTTTTTTTATTTGCAGCGCGGTCCGCTTTCACTTTAGAGGCCGCGCTTGTTTATTTAATTAATTTGCCGCACAGGCCGAAAGGGAGCGTTTCTACTCACTAATATAACAAGCATTTGCAATGCAATAGGTCTTGCATTTACGCGTGTTTGAGCTATTGACATTGCAAATAACAATGCCTTTTATTTTTGTTTTCGTTTTTTAAACATAAATAAAAGGCATTGTCATTTACAATGCCAATAGCTTAAACTCGCTTAAATGCGAGACCTATTGCATTGCGAAAGCTTGTTTAAAAAATGGCTTGTGGAATCAGTAAATCCTTGGCTAAAACACCATTTCTCCCGACTTTTGAATGCAAGGTATATTTTCGCTTTCACACTTCATGCAACATTCAAGCAAGTCCATTTAACACAAAAGTTTCATATAATAGTCACGAAAGTTAATAAACAAAAAATGTACCCACCTCTATTATCACCTGCTGCTCGCCGGGGTGAGTCCAAGACATTCTCTATGTCTGTCATCTTTCTATGTAGCAGCAACCTATATTTTAATGTCTTTTCTCTCTTCCAATTTGTTCTCAATTGCCCCCACGGTGCTTCTCTCAACCCTATGTAATTCACAATGTCAATGAGACGGAATATATAAGACGAATACTTAAGAGCAAAAGACGGAATACTTATGAGTAATGTGCTTCGATTATGGATATCCCTACCATTCACTTATACTATAATATAACGTATTTATATGACCAAGGTGCACACATATGTTTTGTTTTCATAATTTCACATGCCCAAATGTATGGAACTGTATATTTGCATTGCAGTAGATCTATCTTCATTAACCTGGTTACACACACAATTTAGATTTGCAAATTTTCCAAATTGTAGGTGATTCTTTTTTATGTCACATGTTATCTGTGAATTAGAAGAACTGGAAATTTACGTTCATTCGAAGACATTCTTTTACATGCAAAAATCTATTTTTGCATAGAAAATATCTATAATCCATAATGTTGTTTTTGACACTCAAGGACTTGTAGTTAGAATTGGATGTGCAGTGTTTTTATTTCCACTTGCATGGTTCTTTACTGTTGAAAATTGTGCTCCCCTGTGCTGTGGCATACTCCGAAGTATTTGAATTGCTCTTTACTTTCCTTTCATACCTGTCAGTAAAATATGTGAATTTTTTTCAATATACTGGACAAACTGTTTTGCAAAATGCACAATTTGACTTGAATATTAGGGGTCTCATTTATGAGGAATTGGCGTAGGGCAGTGCCACAAGTCTTCTTGCTACATTGCCCCACGCCATTGTGAAAGGGCAGGAATGCACCGTATTTATGAAATACAGTGCATTCCTGTCCTTTCACCCGGAGCATGCACAAAATTTGCTGCCTAGTGCCAAGGTAGCCACCCTTTCACCGTGGTGCAAAGGTGCCTCAGCCGCATGCAGGATTGTTTTTCTGCAGGAAGGGGCACCTTCCTGCATAAAACAATCCTGAGAGGCGTTTTTCTTTCTTTGTGTGCTGCAGAATGCAGCAAGCATGGAAAGAGGAAAAATGAGGACAAATAGAAATATTTCTCCTGGTTACGCCTGCTCTGGGGAGGCATAAGGTTTTGGCGCTGCCTCAGGTTGCGTGGTCAAGTAAAACTGGGGCAGTGTCAAAATCTATGGGTGTTGCATGGGAAGACACTCCGCAACGCCCATGTAAATCCTCCTTGATGCAGATTAAGGCAACGCAGTGACTTGCGCTGCTTTGTCTTACTCCCTATCTATGAGGCCATGCAAAGCCATGCAGGGTGACTTTGCCTCGCCTCATAAATACTCTGGTCTGAACATTGGGGCTTATTTATTAGAGCCCTGCATCACTTTTCCACCACGTAAAGTGGTAAATGCGTAATGCTGGACTCTCATAAAGATTTATGAAGCCACGCAAGGCCACCCTGCGTGGCTTTAAGTAACAGGTTCTGATTATTAAAAAGGAGAACAGCCTCATAAATCATGATTAAGGCTACACAGCGTAAATCGCTGCATCGTCTTACTCTGCACCTGGGAGGCGTTCCATGGGCGTTGCGGTGGGTTTTCCCATGCAACACCCATGGAATTTGACGCTGCCCCAGATTTACAAAGTGATGTAAACCTGGGGAAGTGTCAAATCCATATGCCGGTTCATTTCTCCTCGTTTTGTCATCTTTCCATGTGTGCTGCATTTTGCAGCACACATAGAAAGAGGAAAACGCCTCATGGGATTGTTTTTGTGCAGGAAGGTGCGCCTTCCTGCACAAAAACAATCTTGCCTGCAACAGAAGCACCCTTTCACCAAGGTACAAGGGTGTCTACATTGGAGCTAGGCTGCCAAAACAGCGCCCGCTCAGGCAGAAAGGACAGGAATGCACTGCATTGCTTAAATACGGTGCCTTCCTGCCCATTCACTTTGGCATAGGGCAGCGTAGCAGGGTGCCTTGCTGCACTGCCCTAAGCCAAAATGCCACAATGAGGCCCTCTATGTACAAGTCTGATTCGGTTCCTAGTCTGATTCTGCAAGCCATGGCCAAAATCAAAGTGATCATTTGTCTTGTCCATCACCCCCTTTTATACTGCAGGCCATAGCTCATTTTGAGCTTGGTGGATCTGGGAGCCCGGCCCCAACAAGCTTGTGGTTCCCTCGACGCATGTAGATGTAGAGAAACTGCAGGGTTTCTAATGGCAAAGCCTCAGTTGGCTCTACTCCCTGAAACCTCCATCCTCATTTCCTGTCTACCATAGGGCCCTCATGTTATAGCAGTGGTTACCCCAGCTTATTAGGCCATGAGATCATCCAATGAATCATGGTCCAAGGAAGTGAAAGTGCTCAATCGTCCGTACATGCAGGGAGAAAATGCCTTGTGGGCCAGGGTTATTATTTTTTTATTTCTTTTTTTACTGAAAACAAAAAAGTCCAGTTTTGCGAGTTTGACGGAAGTCAAATCAAACATGGCACCCACTTAGCAAAGTACAGTGCCTTCAATAGACCCACTAAACTGATGCTGGCTCTGCTGAAGATCCCGAGATCCTGCACCTGCCAGGAAGGGAAATTTGGCAGTTGGGATAGGTCCTCCGCAGAATTGGCTTGTTTTCTGGTCTTGCACCAGGTTCTAAATGATCCACGCAGTCTAAAGAAGTGGAAAATATCTCCAATGTATCGTCTCTTACAAGGGGACAAAATGATCATAGGTATCTTAGAAAACGTAGGTGCGTGTTCATAGGTATGGGTTTAAATAGTGCTAACACTCGCCTTTGATCTGCTCTTATATGCCCGAACGTTTGCTAAATTCTAAGGTATGGTAAGGTAAAACACTTTTGCAGAGGATCACACAGTTTAGTTATGTTGGGAAAGCCATGATTACAATCCGACCCTGTTGGTTCTACAAGTGCCTACTTCTAGATAACATGCAACTAGCTCATCAATCATAGTTGCACATACAGGAAAAAATAAATGTTGTGTTTCAAGCTTCATGGTGAAACCGAGGATTTTCAACAACCAATGCTTAAATTAAAATAAGATTTTTTTTACTGAGGAATATTGTATGCTTCTTTCGTGTCTAAAAAAGTACTGGGTAAGAAAGCCAATTAAAGACGCCCTTCATTACTGCTGTAACATACAAAACTGGAGAAGGTATGATGCTGATTGCTGGGTTATTTAACGGTGCTGGAGTAATTCGTGTGCACCACTCAAGGTACTTTTGAGAAATTTTAGCTCCAGTCAATGCGCTTTGGTCTTAAAACCCGACGGGACAGTATGTTTATGGGGAACGGAGATATATCACGCGAGGGGAGTAATGCTACAGGCAATGCTTTGTACATTCATGTATGCAACTGTTTACGGCATTAGCTCAGGCTGTCTCGCGCATAACATGTGGAGCTGGTGATGTCTGACTTATCCTCACCTAAGGTTTTGCTCCATGGGCAATTAAGAAATAATGACTGAAGGGGATGGCACTTCCTGACAGTTTAAAGACTGGTGGAAAATGCTGCGGGCCAGATGTGAGACAGACCAGTCATTAATGAACAGGAAATGCCTAACCTCCAGGTCATTATTTCCATTATAAATCATTAAAAAGAAAACAAGAAACTCCCCCTGTTTCGCTCTAAAAATATAGGGATTGTTCTGTTAAAAACACATATCGCTATTGAAGTTTTGTTACAGCGCTTGCGACCAGGTTTTTCAACTGGCTGCAAATTTATATTTCCAGCGTGGCCATTGTTCCTTTCCTGTCAGCCTAAAATGAGTAGTTATCTAAAAAGATTTGCAGAACCCTAAAAAAGGTTTGGTAGATTCCTACATGTAATTGTCAAGAAATAGGGATATGATGAATCGTGAAAGGCTCAGGGCTGTAAGGGAGCATCGCATCGTGCTAATGCTTTCACTGACCACAACACGTCACGAAACAGTGCACTGGAAATATTAGAAAGTTTCAGTTACTTCACACAATTTAGAAATGTGGCACTATAATGCAGTGGCATTGTAAAACGGTAATACTGTAGGATATTCACTCTTTTCATGGGAACTTTAAACAAGCATTGGCAAACCCAATATGTTTTGCCTATGTGAGGAATTTTTTTTGTCACTGTTTTTTCGCAATGTTGTAGGCAGTGCAGCTGCTGTACAGCTTGATTGAAAGCTATAAACAAAAGCCTTATGACGCCACCAGCACCGGCCACGTCATAGAGCTTTGTTTTTATTGTTGGCTAGAGGGAGGCCAGATCGCAATATTTAAGGAACTGGGGGGCATATTCTCAATGACTTATCGCGGATTTATCGGCACTTTAGCGCTGCAAAAGTGGCAATAGATTTATCACCCTATTCTCAAGCTGGCGCAAACTGCCGACATCGCCAGTTTTCCAGCGATAGCTGCCGCAAAAAACATCGCCACGGATGAGAGCGACAACTAACGCTAATGATATGCAGAGTAGGCGTTCCCGTGCAAAAACACACAAAAACACCACTTCGTGATATTCCCAACGACCAGCCAGATCGGCGAAGCGATCCAAAAACAGGCAATAAGGCGCGTTAGCAGCAGGGATTTAACACCTGCCTTTTACTGGTGTTAAGCAGGACGACAACCTGCAGCATGAAAGGGAGCCCAGCCCAGAGCCACAGCTGAAGACCAACAGATGGCATGGAGCCAATGATCATGCAGCTTGGAGACCCAAGAGGGCCATAACACCCACCGCCACCACCCCCTGGACCCCCCCCCCCGGACCCTCCCCAGGACTACCACCTAGGCAGCACAGAAGAAGACAGCTGACCTTCCGAAAACGGCATGGTCCCTCAGCCACACAATTGCAGAATGTGGGGAGAGGTGGGAACCAAGTATGTGTGAAGGAGGCAAGTCACCCATGAAAAAGAATGTACACAATGCCAAGTGTGGCGGTGATGTGCTGGACAGACTTCAGTATGCAGAGCACAGACATGTCCATGTGGACATATACTGCTGGTGTTTGTAGTGTTGTGGACAGTGGACGCAACCATGTTACCTCAGGCAGTGGGGAAGACCTCGGTCACATAGCTGTGTCGTCCCCCCCTGTAAGCGTAAGCGGAGTGGGCTGGGCCGGCATACGCCAGTCCAGCGTAGGAGTGTGAATAAATAGGCCGGGGCTCTGGGCGTGGTTCACTTCCGGGATGGCCAACACATCTGCCAGGGCGGCGCCCCTCACCCTGCCACGAGTCCGCCGCCATGACCGCCAGCCTCCTTAGCCGATCGCTGGCTCCCGCGACACAGGCCTCCAGCGCACCCAGCGGCACAGCACCGCGGAGTTATGTGTGTGCTGACTACTGTCTGCGGCCTACTCTGCAGTCAGCAGGTCCCCCAATTCAAATTGAGTCTTGATTTATTTATGGCGCAGTCCAGTAGGCAACAGACATTGCTTCCAGTGCGGCCCGCCTGGACGACCCATCATCGCAGGCTGCGCACCCGCTGAGCGCTTCAGGTGCCACTAACTCAGTGCACCACAAGTCATCGCCACGTGGCCATGGGCCCTTTCTGACCGCTGCCTGCAGCCTACACTGCGGTCAGCAGGGCTCACACACATCGAATCCAATCCTGACCTGCAAGGACACGCCATCATCGCTGGCTGCACACCCGCTGAGCGCTTCAGGTGCCACCAACTCTGTGCAGCTCAAGTCATCGCCACGTGGCTGTGGGCCCTTGCTGACCGCTGCCTCCGGCCTACACTGCGGTCAGCAGGTCCCCCAATTCAAATTGAGTCTTGATTTATTTATGGCGCAGTCCAGTAGACAACAGACATTGCTTCCAGTGCAGCCCGCCCGGACGACGCATCATCGCAGGCTGCGCACCCGCTGAGCGCTTCAGGTGGCACTAACTCAGTGCACCACAAGTCATGGTCCCTTCATGATTGGGTATTCTGTGTGTGATGTCAGAGCCGGTGCCCCTACCTCAGTGCACCACAAGTCATGGACCCTTTATGATTGAGTCTTCTGTGTGTGATGTCAGAGCTGGTGCCCCTACCTCAGTGCACCACAAGTCATGGACCCTTCATGATTGAGTCTTGTGTGTGCGAAACGTGGATCACTGTTCTAGTTGTTGCCAGCACCAACCACTCCCTGAGGGCTGGCTTACACTCACCCCACACCCATCCAGCACAGGCGTCACTGGACATGTGACCCTGGTAATAAAAAGGGGCCGGGCGCACGTGCCCGTAGCCAGTTCCACTATCTATCTAAGTGTGTCCGTGTGGTCATTATGTATGCATGATAGCCCCGGGCCCTACCACATTACATTGTGCTGTGGACAGCGGACGCAACCATGTCACCTCAGGCCTTGGACACATAGCTTTGTCGTCCCCCCCTGTAAGCGTAAGCGGAGTGGGCTGGGCCGGCGTACGCCAGTCCAGCGTAGGGGTGTGCAGAATTTGCCCGGGGCTCTGGGCGTGGTTCAGTTCTGGCCTGGACAAGGAAGTAACTAATGCGTGTGTCTCTGTTGTAGTGTCGGCGCCACCCGCCCCGCAATCGACAATGTTGCAATGTAGCATGCACCCGGAGGGCGGGCTCGCACGAACAGAGAAATGAAGGAGCGCAAGACCGCTCGGGGTCTTGGCTCATACATGCCAAGTGTTGTGTGTATCTGTATTGCTGCAGCATGAGCCAAATGCCTAGCCTTAATCGCAGCGCGAGTTCAGCCGGGCATGTACTCTACATCTGTGTCCGCCCATCCTTACCATAGGCCTGCACTCACGTGGCCGCCCGCCTTCAATGGCCAACATCACAGTGTCGTTGTCAGGCTTGTGGACATGCGCAGACAGGCATGACAATGGTGTGCCGTAGGAGTGCAAGTGATGCAACCGCGCAGCGCACACAAGTAAATAGGCTCGGGGGGAGGGAGGAGCAGCTGTGAGGCAATGTAACACACAGTGATGCCGCTCATTTGCCACATACAAGACATGTCAAACATGAATCCCAAAGTCGCACACATCCCACCCCACCCCCAACAAGCCACATCACATTTCCTGAATGCAAGCAGATGACAAACTGACATTAGGGATGAAAGCTCCTTTGTCTGAGCTATCAGGCGGAAGCAAATCTGCATCTCCGACCTCGGAATTGCATGTGCCCGGCACCCCCTGACAGATACTATAGCAGCTGATGATGACTCCCACACTACGCACAGCCCGATGAAAGACCAACGTATACACACCCCACACACAGAAGTCCTTGCTCGAAGTTATCTTGCATGGAATGGCCTTCACACTTACTCCCACACTATCCCAGGCGTACAACCATTGCACACTAAAACAACTCATTGATCCGAGCTATGGCATTTCATCCACAGAACTGGCGCAGGCCAGAAGAGTGCCGCTTCAACCAGAGAAACTAACGCAATGGCAGAACATCCCAGACACATGCACAACCCCTGTCACGTGGAACTTACCGTGCACGTATGCTGCATTTACTGGGGGCACTGCCATTGGCAGTGCTGCAGATCAGTTACCGGCTAAGCTTCCGCCTTGCCAATGTCACCTGAGTTCAGCCTGTGTTGCATTGTCGATCGTGCATATTCGAGTGGTCCATGGATGTCTGCCTATCCAACAGGGCAGTAGCTGAACTGGATTTTGACATGTGTGTTCGCTCACTGTTGGCCCACAACCAGGAGTGTCCCGTGATACCCGTTTATGGGATGCCTTGATACTTGGCATGCATGCTGGCAGCTGGACCTGGGAGATTGCACAACTCCTCGTGTGCAGTGACCACATTGAACTGCTCCCCTATTGGACTGTAGTGCTAATTGGTGAAAGGGGGTGGACGCAGCACATCTGTCCAGACCTGCTAATGGATTGCCTCGCCGTCCTGTTTGATGAAGTCGACAACAACCTCATGTTGGAAATGATAGCCTACGAAGCTGCAATCGCTTTCATGGACGAGTAACTACGTACCTGCAGCCACAACAGATTGGAACCCATTGCACATCTCCCAACACCTTGTTGCATCTTGGAGATCTGGTCACATATCCCACGACAACAGTGGACATGGCTGCATTCGCCTGGACTCCGAATAAATGAGCGGACAACAATGCGTGTTAACACACACCTGTGAAAGGTGAGGCACTCCCCCGGAGTGGACAGCGACGCTTGGCAACGTTCCTCATTCTGACATACTGCTGCATTGGTCTGCATGTTGTGGCACTTATCTTGCCCGTACTGACACGCATATGTTAATAAAGTCTACGCAACGTCACTTGTATTCAACTGTGATGAGTGTTGATTTGAATGACAATGTGTGTCTCACTGCCTATCTGGGTCATGGCCATACATGCGCATTGATAGCATTACCCAGGGAGTAGCTTTTTGTGGAATCACTGTCCCTACATTCATCCATACTTTCATACTTGGTTGATCATAGCCAGGACACATCTGTGTGAATTAGAATGTTTTAATCGCATTCAGTGGAGTGTTGAAGCTGGACCAGTACAGGGCCATGCAAAGCCCACTTTACATTGTTGCCCCGTGGAGGGCCAGCTAGAGTCCTTTAGGGATTGACAAGTTCATCGGAAGAGGAAGAATTCAGTCTGCAGTGTTATTGCTGTGTCATTGGTAACAAAACAGAATATGGCAGTCCATGTCGAGGTCCAAGGTGAGTGTCGCTGAGTGTATCGGGGGACAGTGGAAGGTGTTATTCCAGGGCATGATGCAGAGGGCAGAACCAAGTTGAAACAGGCCATGTGGCGGAGATGAATGCTACCACTTCATTCTTACCACAAAGCCAGATTCATCATCAACTTCGTCCTCTGATGTGTCAGGTGCCTCACATGTGGGTGGTGGTGTTTAGTCTGCATCACTGTGTGGCACTGACACATCAGGGGCCGGAGGTGGAATGTCTGCCGCACTGTGTGGCACTGACACTTCAGGGGGCAGAGATGTGGATGGAGTAGTAGCAGCAGCATTCATCCGCGCCAGGCCTTGTGGTGGCAATGCCATGACGAGGATCTGCAGAGCATGGAAGATCACAGCTACATCTCGCTGGTGTGCAGCCGTGGCAAACATTCTTTCCCCCTGCATCCGCTCCAAGCTCTCCATCATTCTCCTTATGTGTCCCAACTCCCGGCTGACATCGCTGGAGCCACTCTGACTAGACAGTTGTTCTTGGCTCAGAGTCATGACTCCAGCGATGTCAGCCATGGATTGTTGGAGAGCATGGAGCGGACAGTGGGTGTCCGTTAGGGACTGTAAGTCGTCCCTCATGGGACTTAGACACCCATGTATGGCGTCTAGTTTGGCTGCCATGAGGTCGAACCCCACCCGCAGCTGATCAGCCATCTTCTCCTGGCACCCTGACACACAGCGTTGGAATGCCATGTGTTGGTCGTGGGGGTCCTGGGAGACAGCCGTGGTGGTGGGTGCTTCCTGCTGTGTGGTCTGTGCAGGGGGTGGGGTCTCCTCGATGCAGCTGGGCTGCCCTGCTCCTGGAGGTGGGGTGCCGAAGCTGTCCATGAGCTGTTGGAGGGTGTCGGTGTAGATGTTGGGGAGGTCCTCTTCATCATCAGTGCTGAGTTGTTGGGTCTGCTCTGCAGGAGGTGTTGATTCTCCCTCTGCAATGTGAAGGGGAGATGCAGATTGACATTGTGTTCACATGTATGTTCACGCATTGTCCAAGTTTACTAACAGACTGCATGACAATGTACATTGTGACTGTTTGTGAGGAGATGCCTATTTGATGCGGGACAGTTGACATTTCTACACCATCAGGGATGTGAGGTTGTACTTGTACATTATCATCTCACAGTTTCCTGCTATGCCAAATGCGAATGGCCATTTTCTACTCACAAGCGGCAGCAGTTGTGTCCTCTGTTCTGTTGTGGAAGTGTTGCAGTTTGTACCACATTGTTGTCAATGTTGAGGTGCTCTGATTCTTATGTGTGTGTACTGTATTGTGGGTGTGTTGCCCCTTCAGCTCTGATTTGGCTGGCCCTTGTCCCTTTCAGGCGGTGTGCCTTTCACTTCTGTGCTTATACAGTGCTGAGATATTGCAGACTTGGGTAAATTGGGCTCTTGGTCGGAGTTGTGTCTCTTGGGCATGGTTTGTCCGCAGATGTGCTATACTTAATTGTGCATGTGTGCCATTGTGCCCATCTTCCCCCGTCCCCCCAGTCCCTGGTCGTTACTCACCCTGTTGCTGTTGGCTCAGGTCATGTTGTGCAGGGTCCGGTCCACCAACTCCTGCCACCGTCTCCCCAATGATGACTCGGGTCACCATTTCCTCCATCTCATCCAGCTCCTGGTGTGTCGCTGGACTCCCACCTCCAGTCTGCATTGCTGCTTTCAGTTTGGCTGCGAGTTTCAGCTTGGTTTTGCGCTTCACATAAGTCCAGCGCTTCTTGCAGTCGTCCACTTCCCTTCTCTTCACTCCGACTGCATTCACCTTGGCCAAGATGGACTGCCATATAGTATTTTTAGTTGCCAATGACACAGTGGTGGTGATGAACAGTTGGTGGTGGTGTTCTATCACCTCTGTAATGAGGATGTGGTTTTCCTGCGTACTGAAAGGCGGGTTCCTCTTCTTCTTCTCCTTGCCCTTCCCTGACCCCGAGGTCCCAGGCTGGTCCTCCGTGGGGCTTGTGGGGTTCTGGTTGTCCTCTGTACTTGCTCCGGCTACCTCCATGGTGCTTCGCAGTTGTTTGTGTTTTTTGTTGCCGCTTTTATAGTGGTTTTTCCCACCTGACTTGTGGGACTTGCAGGCCTGGCGCTGCTTATCGCTGGATTTTTTATCGCAGTTGGGCCCATCGCAAGTTTTTTCACGTTAGGCTTTAGATTTTTATCACCGTCCCGGTAATTTTATCGCGGACATTTGACGCATTATCGGGAAATTATCGCATGTTACCGCCGTGTTGAGAATAAGATGTTAACACGGAGTTATTTTCCCGCGATAGAAGGCAATGTGAAAAATTGCGTTAACCTATTTTGGCGATGATTATCGCACGTTCTTGAGAATATCCCCCCGGGGGTGTTGTAGTGTTACTCATTTTAGTACAGCAAAGGTCTTCCATTACAGCATTGTGATAAATGTAGGTATTCTGTTGCACGTGGGTGTGTGTGCCCTATATTTAGGATTTCCTGTTTTCAGTTTCTATTTTTGGTAAATTCTGGTGGGGTTTTTCAGTGTTTTCAAATGAATTCAATACCTTAAAAAAACAGTGGTTATCAGTGGTTACACACTTTTGCGCCATTAAAAACAACAGAAACAGTGTTTTTCCGGTGTTTATGGAATGTTTTGCTTTTATTATTGCTTGCTTTCTGCACTGATAGAGCATGGTATATAGACAGTGTACATACAGTGTATATGAGGTCCCAATATATTTTTACAAATCAAACTTATTGTAGTACACCATACAATAATTCTTCAGTGAGCCTTTGGTCATGCGTGCTCACTGATTCCTTCCCATGTAAGTTTTTATCTGTGAAAAGGCCCTCTCACTACTGGCACTTGATGCGGGCAATGCCAAAACAGTCAGTACACAATTCGCTAACTCTGGCCACTGACATAGCTTTCCATGCCAATACTGGTGCACCTGAAAATTGCGATTCTCTGGGACAGGTTCTGCAACATATGCGTTGAACTGGGCGCATATGCCCTCAGAGTTATTGAAGCGGTCAAAAATGAAGCAGCACTTTTGAAACTCCAGAGAAAATTCCCCTTAATGGAAGGGATCTAGAACTTGTGCAGAGTACCACAGTGAGGCTTCATTGACTTCCAATGCCATGGTTGGTAAAGAAACATTTCTATGCATCATTGCAAGCCATTCTCATACATTGTAAAATAAAAGCTCCTGAATTGCTCCTCAACCTTTATTTGCTTACCAAGTGGCAAGCACTCTAACATGGAACATGTTGCAGTGCCAAAGTCACTAAAAGTGTCACCCAGCCTACTCTCAAGGAGATGTTTCACATCTATACCAATTATGCTGAACACTTGGGAGACAAGGGTGTTTTCAGACTCTAGTTTTTTTAATGTCCACTACAGTAGTCTTGTTTCCCTGTAAAAATCTAAGAATGCAGTAGAATGTGCTTTTTTCCCCATCACTATCAATATGCAACCAAAGATCCTCACATTTCTTGCCTTTAGCATCATCACTCAGCAAAAAGTCTGTAAACGGCTGCCACATGGATAATATGGCATTCACAGCCTCTAAGACTGAGAACCACCAGCTAAGTGACACAGTTGGGATGACTCTTTTTTTTCCCTTTAATGGCACACAAAGCACAAAATGAGAAATATTTGAGTTTTAGTTCCCACGCATAACGAAACAGTGCACATCAATGGACTAAAAAGTCAATAGCATTCTTCATTCACTCTGAAGATTATAAAGATGCTTTCAGCATACCATCTAACAAGTGACACAGATCTCTTACAGAGAAGCACTTCAGCTCAGGTATCGATTTTGACAGGTAATCACACTTTTTTTCATATACATTGCTGAACCACTGCAAATACAAACAATATCACTCCAATCTTTGTTGAACTTGGTAAGATCTTTTTGCAGCAGCATTCCATGTGACACTGCATTCCATGTTTTCCAAATGTCTGGTGTCATGTTTTCACCACTATCTCAGATGCTTGGTGACAGCACTCTTTTCACATATGCCTGTCACTGCACCTTCCATTGAATGATTAAAGCTTGGGGTGTTTGCGAATTCACCTATTATCAATACTGACTCACTAGAAAAGGGGGCTGATGTATCAAAGGTTTTTACTCATTCTCTGTGGGTAAATGTGATGGTACATATTGGGAAAGATTCTTAAGAAACCAGCCATCTTACCTATCAGTGAAAGAATCAAATGTAGCCAAAATATCAAATATGATTTTAATATTTCCTGATTCTCTGCAGTTTATAAAATAATTTAACAAGACCTTAAACATGCTTCTAAACCCTACATCTTTAGACCAAAGACCACAAAACTGAAAAAAGCAAAAGGAAGAAGAAACAATATTTTGGTGACATCCCTAAACAACAAAACTCATACAGACTAATGTTAGCCCAGTTTTATTGCTGATACCTTGTCTAACAAAGGTACATTGTATTGGCCTCTTCAGAAAGAAATAAAAATGGCTCTTTCACTCTCCTTTTCCTTTCTTTGAATGACATTTAGTTTGTGATTGTGCAGGTGTTTTTTCAGTGTTTATATGTTTACACTGGTGAGGGCTATTTCCCTTTCTGTGGGGTTTTATCAGTTATTATAGGTTTAAACCTAAAACAGGACTCCATACCTATATTTAATGTATTGTTAGTTTTTGAAAGAAACCTGTGCATGGAGCAGACGCAGGCTTAGGGCATGAATGAAATCCTTCAGTTGTTGTTTGGATGCCGAGTCAGGAGGCCGCTTCATGTCCTGGGTGGACTCTACAAATTAATCACTTCAACTTACCAGATCGGTGTGTACCTTTCATTCTTCACATCTTGGTGACGAGCGGGAGTTGGTCCACCCACCAACTGAACCTGCATGGCGAATTTGCATGCTGTATCCTGGCGGAGGGCACTGGAGCTCTTTGCAGCGAACTGGAGGTCGGCAGAACTGGAGCGACTCACAGTGACCCCGGGAGTACATGGACGTGGGTCATGTGCGCATTTCAACGCGGAGAAGGCCCGGAGCAGTGCTGGAGCGGTTTGTAGCTGCACGAGCAACCCTGCTTCTTGTGCTCGAGCGGATTGTGAAGAACGTCACGCGATCACGTGACGTGTGATGCGTGCGTGTCGGTCATATTGGGATTGGCCATGAGGTACAACAATAACCGACACAACATCCAGTCAGCTGTTTTGGGAGGTTAAGTCCCAGGTTTTGGAAGAAACGTTCATTTACCAGTGCTAACTATGGATTTAAGGTGAGGAGTATCAGTCTGGGGAGATTTCAAGGAGGAAACTGCTGTGTGTGTTCAGACTGGCATTATCGAGTTTCTGAACGGTTTGTGAGGGTTGGGTGTTTGTATTTATTTATTGATTATTTATTTATTATTCTATTAAAACATGGCTAACCCACACCTGATGACACAACTACCGCCTTTTCTAAGAAAACTTGGCAAACCGGCAATTATATGGCCTGAGTGGTTCAGGCTATTTGAAAATCACTTAGTGGCAATTGACGCTACACGGTATAGCCCTGCACACAAGTTTGCTATGCTATTTGGGAGCTTGGGGCAAGGGGCGCAGAGAATGTTTGACAGCCTTACACCAATACCACCACCTCAGGCTCAGTCTGGGGACATGCAATGGAACGTGTATTTGGAAGCAATAGCAAGACTTAAGAAACAGTTCACTGAATAACCTAATATTATGCTGGAGCAACATAATTTTTACAAGAGAAAACAAACGGAGGATGAAAAGGTGGAGGGGTACATTTCTGCATTGAGGATGCTTGTGACTACGTGTGGATTTGGCCCCATGTCGGATGATTACAAAAGGGACCAGTTTGTTTATAACTGTGTTTCTAGAAAAATTTAGGAAAGACTGCTGAGCTGCAAAAATCTGCCTCTAGCAGAAGTGATTGATTTGGCAGTGAGCATTGAGAGGTCTGCGATTTCTACTAAGGTCATTCACGGGGATTCTGACATCAGTGTTAGCATGGTGACTCCATCGGTCCTGACTCAGAAAGACTCTTTGTGCGCTGTTAACTTGAAAGGAAGAGCAACAAAGTTTACACAAAGGAAGACGACAAATTTTTGTTTCAGATGTGGCTCAAGGAACCATTTTAGTAATTTTGCAGGATACCCAGCCATTAACAAACATTGTTTGACCTGCAAAAAAGTGTGGCATTTTCAGAGTGTTTGCAGGAGTAGTAAGAAACTGGTGAACATGGGTAGGGTCGAAGTGGAAATTGATACATGTACAAATTCACTTAGCAATGTGGTGTTAACACTCAACTGTGAGGAGAACTCCAGGGTGGTCAAGGGACCTTTCTGTACGGCGGTCATTAATAACGTTTCTTTGCAAGTCATGGCGGACTCAGTATCACCCATAATCATCTTAGGAGACACAACATTTTATGAATACTGGGGAAAGAATGTTCCTCTGGCTAAATCGAATGTGAACCCTAAAGCATTTTGGGAAAAAGCTATAGATATGATCAGGTATGCTGTGTTCAAGGTACAATGTTTGTGGAGGGAAACTGAGACAAAGGTGTATGTAGCAGTCAAAGGGAAGAATATTGGATGGAGAGATTTGGCACGCATGGGACTGTACTTGGTTCCGAGGGATGAGAACTCGGTTAGAGTGGGGGTAGTTACCAGTTTGCCAACTGGATTGCATGGATGGGGCTATCAAGGAGATACTATCCGAATTACAGCCTGTATTTAGTGATCAGGTGGGATTAGTAAAAGGCATAGAACATCATATAAGATTGGTGCCTGGTGCTCAGCCTGTGACCCATAAAGCACACCCCATCCCTATGAGTGTCAGAGAAGAATTGAGGAACACCTTGCAAAGTTTGTGCTCTCAGGGTGTCATCGTACCTACAAATTCCTCACAGTGGGTGGCGTCCATAGTTGTCGCTCGGAAAAAGTCTGGTAAGATTAGACTTTGTGCAGACTTACGGGCGCTCAACAAGAATATCACCATAGACTGCCATCCGCTACCCAGGATTCATGAGTTGCTGGGAAATCTGGGGTGAGCCAAGTGGTTTTCCCTGATCGACCTGAGGTCAGCGTCCCACCAAGTGGCGTTGTCAGCAGAATCTCAGGATCTTACGATATTTGTTACCCCTTTTGGTGCCTATAAGTTTCTGCAGCTTCCTTTCAGACTAGCGTCGGCGGGCAGCGTGTTTCATAAACTTATGGACACATTATTCCACAGCACAAAGGGGGTACAAGCGTATCTGGGTGACATCCTGATATATGCAAAAACTTTGGAGGAGCATAATGCAATTTTAAAAGAAGTCCTCTCTATATTGAATTCTAGAGACATGACGGTCAGAGCAGAAAGTGCAAATTTGCGGTATAGGAGTTAGAATATCTGGGCCACACGGTGTCTTGCACTGGTATAAGTAAAAAATATTCAGTTGTGAGGGCAATTAAGGATGCTAAGGCTCCCGCCGATAAGGATTCTCTACATTCTTTCCTTGGGCTGGCGGAGTACTACGCCCAGGTTCATGCCCAATTATGCACAGACGGTGGAGCCTTTACGTACACTACTCAGGAAGGGTCAAGGATTCAAATGGTCAGATGAGTTGGAAGAAGTGTTTGTGAAAGTGAAAGAGTTGATTATAACTGCACAAGTCCTACATGCATTTTGAGAAGATTATGTCTTACTCATAGCGGTGGATGCTAGAATCCACAGACTTGGTGCAGTGCCTAGTCAGAGGGTGAACGGTCACGAACAGACCGCGGTATTCGCGTCAAGGTCTCTTAAACAATTTTAGCGGCAGCATAGCACTATACAATGAGATGCTCTGGTATGTGTATAGGCAGTACAGAAGTTCAAAATTTATATTTGTTGTCGTAGGTTTGAACTATTCACAGGCCATAAACCATTGGTCTATATATTTAGTAAAGTTAATAACAACAGCCTTTATGCCAGGCTCACAAGATTGGTATCTAAGTTACACGAGTATAAATTTACTGTTAAACACATTCCGGGGGGTAAGAACTTTAGGGCTGACTGTCTGTCAAGGATGCTAATGGAAGTGGACGATGAGGATGATTCACAGGTGGATGACATTGAGTGTGTAGTGGCAGTAGATGCCGTGGCGGAGTATGAATCAGTCATATCTAAGGAGATGTGGAAGGAGTCTTGCAAGAATGACCAAGTTTTGGTCAAAGTAATCGAATATGTCACACACGGTTGGCCGGAACCAAGAGGCTTGAACGGGGATTTGAAACCTTTTGCACAGATAGGGGAGAACTATCTGTGGAAAATGATATTGTACGGCGGGGGTACAGGTTTGTGACACCTGCTGGGCTACTTAGTATAATTATAAATAAAGCACACGACGGGCACCTTGGTTCCACAAAAACCGTAATGAAGATTAAACAGCATTATTGGTGGCCGGCTATGGACGGTCATGTTAAGTTGTTGGTGGACAAATGTCCGGAATGCCTCCTGTTAGACAAACATTGGAGGACAGTACAAACCCCTTTGCACTAACCCTGGGCAAAGCACTACGCTACGCTCGCGTAGTTTGCGAAGTTTGCGCTACTTCGCACAACGCGAATTGCACGTAGCACAGTGCAAACACGCGTAGCGTAGCGTAGTGCAGCGGTCATTTTTTGCTTGCTCGCGGTCCTCAACGTCAAGTTGGCGACCGCGAGCAAGCAAAATGACATCCCGGCGAGACTTTTTCCTCGTTCGCGATCAGCAACATCAAGTTGCCGATCGCGAGCGTGGAAAATAAACCTCCTGGCGAGATTCTCAACGCGGGGAGGTCAGGTTTCTCATTGCGAGTGGTCGCATATGCTCGCGACCGCTCGCGATGAGAAACTACCAGTCCGCGTTGAGAAAGCTGCCGCTCGAGTAAAAATCTACTCGAGCGGCAGTAAAAGACAGCTCGCACTGTGCAAGATGCCGCTTTCAATCATTGCACAGTGCGGACAAGCATCCGGCACTGTGCAATCATTGCGAACAGTGCACTACGCACTTCGCGTAGTGCTACGCGTAGCTCGCGTAGTGCGAACTGCACTTTGCGTAGCTTCGCGTAGCGCTACTTCGCGAACTACGCCCAGGCTTACTTTGCATCCGACTCTATTCCTGAAAGCAGCATGGGAAAAGGTGGGATTGAATTTCCATATTCCGTACTTAGCTCAGACATGAGGTACTTAATTTTGACAGTGGATTACTTTTCTAAATTGATGTACTATAGTTTTGTGGAGACACCTGATACTGACTCGACTATGGCGTTCTTAAGTAAAATATTTTCATTAGAAGGCGCGCCCACAGTCATAGTCACAGACAACGGCACAAATTTCGTGTCAGAAACAATTTGCAACTTTTTAAGTTCAAGAGACATAAAACATTTTAAGGTCGCTTTATATTCACCCAGTTCGAATGGTCTAGCAGAAAGAGGAAACAAAGTTATGAAAGAGGGGATTCAAACTGCTATTGCTGCCGGGGTGAATGTTAGAGAGTTAATTGAACGTAAAGTATGGAGCTATTTCACCACACTGCACTACAGGGGTGGCCCCTTTCACCATGTTGAGAGGCAGGGAAGTACATACTCCTTTGTTTCCATCCTGGTTGTGTGACATGTCGAGATGTGACAAGCCCGGGGTGGAAGAGGTTTCTGCTAGGGTGGTAGCGAAACAAATCGCCATCAAAGACAGATTTGACATGAAGTGCCACCTGGGCAAGGGAGATATGTCAGCTGGTGACTGGGTTTTGATTAAGAAACCCCTGTGGGTTAGGAAAGGAGAGTCTACATTCTCCATGCCAGAGCAGGTGTGCAAAGTGAGTAAACAGACAGCGTTTGTGGTGGGTAAAGGTTGATGGAACAAAAAGCAACTAGTAAAGGTGACACCTGAGCAAGCTATGATCATGCGACAGAGGAAAAAGTGTGTGGAAGATCAGGATTGGGCACATTGGTTGCAGTTGAGGATGGAAGAGCGTCTGTGACTGGTGGCTGGGAAGAGAGCTCGGTGCGAGGGCTGGCGTCCAAGGAGGTAGAGGTCAATTCCAACACCAGTAGTGTGGGTGGCTTGAGGTGTGGTTGTGTTAGGAGAGTTCCAAAAAAGTTTGATGATTTCATTAGATATTACGTGGGGAATCATTTTGAAATGGATGATCCTTTTAGATATTTGTTTAGTTTTTCTTTTTTTTTAAGGGGGAAGGTGTTGTAGTGTTACTCATGTTAGTTCAGCAAAGGCCTTCCATTACAGCATTGTGATGAATGTAGGTATTCTTTTGCGCACAGGTGTGCGCACCCTATATGTAATGCATTGTTAGTATTTGAAAGAAACCCGTGCATGGAGTGAATGCTGGCTTAGGGTTCGAACAACATCCTTCAGTTGTCATTTGGATGCCGAGTCAGGAGGTCGCTCCATGTCGTGGGTGGACTTTACAAGTAAATCACTTCAACTTACCCCATCGATGTGCGCCTTTCATTCTTGACACGGAGGTAATACAGAAAGCGGATAGTGTGGGGAAAAATGTGATATGAAGAGCCAGTGGTGCCTGCAACATAGTGCTATCTTTTGGCTTGTGGGGGGGCCAGCATAGACAATAGAGGGAGGGGTCAGGAAAACACGAACAATGGAAGGAAAGAGGGTGAGTGGAGGACAGGAAAGCCAACATCAACAACAAATTGAGAAAATGAAGGCGAGGGCAAGCTAACACAGACAATGAACGAAGGGAGGGAGGGTGGGGGCAAGCCAACATGGACAATGAATGGAGGGAGGGAAGTGGGGAGGATGGGGCAAGCCAACATGGACAACAAAAGGAGGGAGGGATGTGGGGGCAAGCCAACACAGACAGCAAATTGAGGTAGGGAGGGGGAGGGCTAGCCAACACGAACAATGAACAAAGAGAAGGAAGGTGGGGGCACGAAACACGCACAGTGAACAGAAGGTGGGAGGGTGAAGGCAAGCCAACATGGACAACAGATGGAGGGTGTTTGGGGCAAGTAGATGGACAGGCGTGGAACACGGAGCCAGCTGAAAAAGATGCACTCGGATAGAGTACTTCAAACCAAAAAAAAGAGATGTTTAAAAATGAGCAGTAGAAGGACCCAAGTAATGTATCAATGCTTTAAGCGGTAGACGAATACACAATGAGGAAAGAAGCATACGACAGCTGACCATTAAGAACCAAGCAAATGAAAGGGACAATGAAGCCGACCAATGGGTGATCTCTAAGCTCCCTGAAAGAACACAAAAGGTCTTAAAAAGACTAGCATGGCATGCAAGACCTAAAAATGAGACCCTGAATAAAGGAATTTGATATTTGCTTTCTGGTACTGTGCAAAACAGTTCCTTTTAGAAGAGCTAGTGTGTAAAATACTTGCAAAAAAAACAAAATCTCTCCAAATATAGACTGCTATTCGAGGGATTAAACAGTTTAAATTATTTTTCCAAGACAATGCAAAGATGACACCCATGACAAGTATCTCAGAAACAATAGCAACCATACCAGTTGCATCAAGGGTAAGGCAGAGTATACGGAAGCAGTTAAGCACAATCGTGTGTCTGCTACACACTACCTATTCCATCACCTCTGTCATGCTGTGTGAACGCTGTTCTGTGCGAACCACAGAAGAACTGTGGGAACTGTAACAAAACTTTGCTGGTAAACCTATTACGACCACCACGTGCTGTTCAAAAAGCACCGGTAAGTACTGTGAGCCTCTGTACTGCCCATTGTAGAGCTCGCTGGACTCCCCTAGCGACGACCATCTCTTTATCTGAGTTTGGTGTATGGGAGGCAGAAAGTGGATGGCCTAGTGTAGGGGACATTGCCATTACAGTGTTGCTGGTGCTATTAGTGACAACAAGATCAGAAGGGGGAAGTGCTGAGTGGCAGGAAGGCAGTGTCTTATTCAGCTTGTGCTTTGGATAGAAAGTCAAGTAGAGCTGGTAGGTCATTGAAAAATGCACCTACTTTGTCTGTTGGAGGGGGGATGGTTCATCCCTGTTAATTTACTGAGGTGTTTAATTGGGATCATTTGGAGCTAAACTGAGCAGTCTAATAAATAACTGTGTCTGGACATAACTAGTACATAAGCTATCCTCTAAGTGCTTGGTCACCTTGTGCTTGTGCATTGTGCCCCCCCTTGTATTTTCCTATGCTCTTTGTATTTTTAGAGGAAAGCAGGAAAACAGTGGGGGGGGGCGTGTAGAGGTTAATGGCCCCAAAACATTCCAAAGGAAGAAACTGGGGTGAATAGCTGTATCACACTGGCGTACCAAAAAGTGAAGACTGTCTCTAGAGATGATGATGGAATTGAGATTGTATAGTGTAGAATACCTGACCTGGTTAAGAGCCATGATAGTGTCTCTGTATAGCCGTCACCTCACATAGTTCCTTCACCTTTGGCAATGGCTTTCCCACTCCCGGACTTGCCAAATTTACCAGGCTTAATTGCAGATAAAGTTACATAGGAAGGAATAGAGGATCTGGATGGTACACAGCAGGCCCACAGTCTTCCACTTCCACAAGTGATTTCAGGCTTGACTTTTTGAGCTATCTGGAGTCTAAGCATGAACAAACATCACCACTATTAGTTCAAAATATCGTTATATCCGATTCCCTGCAAGTATTACAGTGATTACTTTGCTCCATGCTGGCACTGTTGTGATAATCCCTGGCTGGATTAGGTCATTTATTGTCCCTGTTGTCGATAAAAATGAAAGCCCTAGTTAACTACTATAGGAAGGTAGGATCCTTCTGCATGGTTACCCCCCCTTTTTGCCTTGTGCTGGGATGGTTTCTGACTAGTATGACTGGGATCCTGCTAATCAGGACCCCAGTTTCTGTGCTTTCTCCCCTAAATTGGTTTGGTACGTACTTCAGTACATCCCAGATTGGACACTGGTGTAACCTTATCAGTCCCTAGTATATGGTACTGAGGTACCCAGGGCATAGGTACACCAGGGGTCCCCCATGGTCTGAAGCATGTATTATGCCACCCATGGGTGACCACTCAATTTGTAACTACAGGCCTGCCCTTGCAGCCTGTGTAAAGCCGGTGCTAGCACCACTTACAAAAGATATAGTTTTCCCTATATTTAAGGTCATTGCACTTAAAACCTATAAGTCACCCCTAAGGCAGGCCTTTCAATCCTGAAGGCAGGGTGCTCGGTTCTAAGTGTGAGGGTGCCCCTGCATGAGCAGGACACCCCTACAGACTACGAAGTCCATTCTCCCGGGTTGTAAGTGAGACAGCCATATAACATATAGTGGGGCACCACGTCATTACGCGATGACCATCTCAAAACTGGCTGTAACAAATCCTATCATGTTTGGTATCAAACATGTTGGAATCATACCCCACAGTGTAAACGGTGTGGGAGGTATGATTCCATGCACCGCAAAGCTTCTTTGGGAGGCCCTTGATGCTCCCGGTACCAATCTTCCAGACCAGGACAGCCAGCTAGGGCTGCTGCGGTCCAGAGACACGTTTCTGCCCTCCTGCTGCTGAGCCAAGCTCGGGCAGGGGAAGGCAGAACAATAGGTATCCTGTCACAGGGAGGTGCGACCACCTCCCAGACAGGGTTTAGTGTATTGGGGCAGGGTGGGGGCGCTTGCCAGCGCCACATAGTCTGCATGACGGGCACACTTGGTGCCCTCCATGCATAGTCCAGTTCAAACAAGTTCAGGGAGCCATTGACTCCTGCTCTGGTGCGAAACTGGACAAGGGACAGGGGAGTATCCTCCCCCTTGTCCAGCTCCTCCTTAGGGAGTGACCCTGAATCGTCCCAACCCTTTCCTTAGGGTATTTAAGGGCTTATCTGTGGGTGGGTCCCTATATTCGTTGTGGGACAAGATTCATTTCAGTGACCACTTCTTCTTCAACCGTCTGGGCACTCTGGACTTCACTGGACTTTGCTCTGGGCATCCCAGCTGCAAATAGGAAGACTCCTGCTGCTCCTGATTTCACCGCCCTGCTCGTCTGCTGCAACGTCCATGCCTGTGCACCATACAGGAACCTTCCAAGGCCTGTGGGCATCCAAGACACCTGAAGGAATCTCCTTCGAAGGGAAGGAGTCACTTCCCTGCATCTGCAGGCACCGCAACTAAGCTGACCGGTCTGCTGATCCTGGGCTCCCACAGACTCTGAAATGCTCAGCAACACAGGTGGTGGTTCTTCTCATCCCTCGAGGCCATCCCTGTCCTCTCACCAAGTTTGAGGCCAGTATCCCTTGTCAGAGCCACAGCAACTGAACCCCTGTGCACCACATTGACTTGCAGTTGCAAAGGCTTGTTGGCTTCCTTCCCTCAAGATCTTCAGGCTCCAAGTAGCACCAACCTCAAGCATCTTCAGTGACCAAGATCTTTGTCCTCACCACATCACTTGCACCGTGGGCCTGCATCTTTGGTGAGCTGCTCAAGGTCCTCCCACGACTCCAATGCCTCCTGCCTGTGGGTCCTTTTGAGGGTCATCTTTGAATTCTCTGGGCTCCTCTGATTTCTCGGGGCCTGCCCTGACTCCCCTGCTTGTGGTGAGTCTCCTGGACCTTGCTGGTCCCGACATTGCACCTTCTTCAACTTCCATGTTGGTTGCAGTTGCCAAGGCTTGTTTGTGCTCCCGACGGACACCAACCCCTCAACTCTCGACATCTGACGTGGGACAGCTCGTATCTGGCTCCTGATTGTCCCCAGCATTGCCTGGTCCACACAGCTGCAGGTTCAATGTCACTGTCAGCTTCCCTGCAACACTTGACATCGGTGGTCATTCGTCGTCCGTGCCTCCTGGTCACTCCTGAGTGGCATAGACTCTGTCCCCTCTGCTTGCAGGTTCTTCACATCTTAATCCACCTTTGGGTCCACCGGACACTTTCACCTTCTCCAGTAGCGGCATCTTCCTGAAGTCCTCCATTGAGTTCGACTGCGGTTTCCGACGCCACTTCACACCTATGCACCCGGCTTACCTGGTGTAGGTATCCTGGGTCCTAGGGTATCCACAGGTGGGGTGGCTCTCCAACCTTCTGTCTTCTGCTGAGTTTCTTCAAGGTCCACTGGGAAGGGTCCTTCGTCTTTAAAATTGTAACCGCGACTTACCCATCGACTTGCATTGACCCCACGGTTGTGTTCCCACTCTGCACACGGCCTCCGTGGGGCTCCTAGTTACTTACCTTGGGTGGTTCCTTGGATCCCCAGCACATCTACATCTTCTTGACTCGAGTCGTTGTTCGCATTCCACTATTTTAGTATATGGTTTGGTCTCCCCCTGGTGACCACTGTGTATTACGTACTACTTACCTGTTTCTATTGAAAAGTATTGTGTGCATTGTGTATATCTCCGGCTAGGAGATACCTGTATGTGTTAGTGAGTGTCTTATAATAAATACATATTTTCTATAAATACACTGTGTGGTTCTTTTTCACTTAATCTATACCTACAAGATTATGTTCTGGTAAAACAAGCTGCTTTACACTCCTTCTGGACTAAGCCTGAAGGCTGCTCTCCACAGCTACCACTTAGAGAGCTTTCTACGGTTGTCTAAGACCACTAAAATCACCATAATGTTGTCTGGATTGGTGCAAGGTGCCCACTTACATAAGTGTACACAATATACCAAGCCAGCTTCTCACATTGGTGTGCAGCGGTTGGGATTCAAGCCTGCATTTTTTTACCAGATAATCTTGGTGTGGATTAATTGAAAAAACGTCACTAACCATAGGCACATATAATATAGCTTAGGGTTGAGTAGTTTAGGGTCTAGCACAACCCTATCTTCAACCTCAGAGAGTTTAGTTTCCACTAGGTTAGGTAGGTGCAACACCTCACTACACCTAGAACCATGTCTTTAGTTGGGAATGCTAGTGTACCCCAGTCTGCTAAGTACAGTGGTCCAAAGTTCCAGGAACTAAGGACCCTGTGTTGTCTTAGAAGGATAGACAGGTGGCAATCCCACCATTAAGCTGCTCTTAGAGCTGCTGCATAAGGATGATGGCCATCCTGTGGGGGCAGAAGGACACGATAATGTGGGTGGGGATACTCCAGAAGAAGGAGCATCAGGAGCTCTTCCTGATGATCTCAATTCTGAGTATGGGCAGGAGGACTCAATGATTCCAACCTGCCAAACTCTAATCCCTCAGGGCATAGTGCAGATGGAACAGAGTAGACACACTTTGTTCCTCCTGGAAGGGTCCAGAGTAGACTAAAGAGGTCAAAATCCTCCTATAGAGAATCCAATGCTTCAGGACATTCAATAGGGACCTTTAAAATTGCAACCACGACTTACCCATTGACTTGCATTGAACCCGCTTTCATGTTTCCACTCTGCACATGACCTCCGTGGGGCTCCTGGCTACTTACCTTGGGTGGTTCCTAGGCTCCCTGGCACTTCTACGTCTTCTGGGTATAGTCTTGGCTCAAGTCGTGGTTCGCATACCACTATTTTAGTATATGGTTTGGTCTCCCCCTGGTGACCACTGTGTATTACGTGCTACTTACCTGCTTCTATTGAAAAGTATTGTGTGCATTGTGTATATCTCCAGCTAGGGGATAGATGTATGTGTTAGTGAGTTTCTTACAATAAATACATATTGTAGGAGAGTAGGATCTGCCTCTTATGTTGCCCCCACTTTTTTCTGATGTTTACACTAGTTTCTGGCTATAGTCTGGCTGGGACCCTGCCAATCAGGGCCCCAGCCTCTCTGTTCTCTCTAAACGACTTGGAGTGCACTCTAGGTGCACTAGTGATTGGATGCTGTGGTACCTTATGAGTCCCTAGTATATGGTACCTTAGGTACCAAGGGAATAGGTACTTCATAGGCCTACCAGGGGCTGAAGCATGTATTATGCCACCCCTGGGAAGCAGACTAAATCTGACACCACAGGCCTGCTACTGCAGCCTGGGTGAGGAGGTGCTAGCACCCCTCACTGAGATATAGGTTCCCTATATCTCCCCTGCACACACATTTAAACCTATCAGTCACCCCTAAGGCAGGCCCTATCAATCCTGAGGGCAGGGTGCTTAGTTTCTATGTGAGAGGGTGCCTCTGCCTGAGCAGGGCCCCTCTCCAGCTCTCAGAGTCCATTCTCTGGGGCTGTTTGTGAATGCGGTCAAACCATATACTCTTAAGTGCATTATAACCGCGCGGTTAATGCTAACTTTGGAATGGCTGCATCAAAACATGTCGTGTTTGGTGTCAAACACCTTGGAATCATACCCCCACACCAGTAACTGGTGTGGGAGTATGATCCCACCCTTCTAGAGGGATAGACATGTACCTACTGTGGGAACGCGGTAGAATCCTGAAGAGCCCTGGCATCACAAAATGGATGCCACCAGTCACAGACACTGGGCTGCCCTCCTGCTGATGACCGAAACTCGCAGTGGAGGAAGCCCAACAATAGGTATCCTGTCCCAGGGAGGTGTGACCACCTCCCAGACAGGGTTTAGTGTATTGGGGCTGGGTGGGTGCAATCCTAGAGTGCTTTGAAGTCCTGCACTGGGGAAGCAGAAGGCTCCTCTGTGCATACACCAGTTCAAACTGGCTCAGGGGCTACCTGCCCCTGCTCTGGTGCGAAATTGGACAAAGGGAAGTGGGTGTAGCCACCCACTCCCCTGACCCTCCCATAGGTGGGGTCATAGAGCTAGTCCCCCCCTTCCTTTTAGTATAAGATAGGGAACCCTTGAACTTGCAAACTAGATATCCCTGGACGACGCTCTGAAGAAGAATCCCGGACCTTCGACGTTCCACTACCTCTGGAAGACTGAAGAATCTCCCTTGGAGTCAAGGAGTGACTCCCCTGCTTGGCAGGCACCAAAACCTACAACAACAGTTGCAAACTACGCCGCTCCCGCCGGAGCCCGAAGTCCCTGCAGCCCAGAAAGAAGATTTACTGACTTCTCCAAGGCCATCGTGAGTCCCCAGCAAAGCTGAGGCAAGTGGACCCCACGAGTGACGAGGAACCGCAGTCCCTGGGTACCATGCACTATTTTCGAGTGCAACCCCTTCACGACATTCTACGAACCTGTGCTTTGGACCACGTGTGGTCCCAGCCTCTAGCAGAGATCCCTCCCAAAATCAGCGGCCTACCCCGTCCGGAGTGACCGTGGGCCCCTGTTGAAGGAATCCTCCCGAGGCATCTTTGCAATCCCTTGCCAGCTGGCTTGTGGGTGCCCTGAAGACTTTTCTACCAATCCAAAGGGTTCCTCTGGTTGCTCCAGGCCTGCCCTGACTTACCTTCGCTGGGTGAGTCCCCCAGACCTTGCTGGTCTGCACCATTGACTTTTTGTTTTTGCCACAAGACTTGCTGCTACCAAGGCTTGTTGGCTCCAATCGGGTTGCCGACACCGCAGTCAGCTGCAGACTTTGTGGGACACACCGAATCCAGCTCCTGGTTGTCTTCGACGCCTCCTGGACCTCGTGGCCGAAGAATCAAGACACCAATGAACGACCTGAATCTGTCGACGACGGTGGGCATTCATCTTCCTTGCCCCGGGTCACTGCCAAGTGACTTTGAACACTGTCCCCTCTGCTTTCAGGTCTTCCTTCTTCTGAATCCAGGCTTGGATTCCACCGGACACTTCTTCTGGCTTCACAAGCAGCAAGTCTTCATTGGCTCCCATTGAAAACGACGCCGCGACCCGACACCAAAGGACACCTATGCACCCGGCTTCCCTGGGTGAGGTAACTCCAGCACTACGGTGCTCCTGTGGGTGTTGGCCCTAGAACTACTTACCTTGTAAGTGACTTGCTTGTAGCTACTCCCGAAGTGCCCTTAAACTCTTAATTTCCAACCGCGACTTGCCCCATTGAAGTCTACGGCGATCCGCGCCTGTGTTCACGCACTGCACGCGTATCCCGTGGGTCCTTTACTTACCTGCCTTGGGTGGTTTCGTGAGGCCCCAGCACTTCTGAAGGCCCTGGGCCTTGTCCCTTTGCAAGTCGTTGTTCTTAAGTCTCTTTTTTAGTATATGGTCTGGTACGCCCCTAGGGCCCCAGCCATATTTGTGCTTAATTTATTGTGAAACGTTGATTTGTGCATATGTTCCTGACTTCTAATCTCACCAGAGATTAGTAGAGAGTTGTTTAGTAATAAATACATATATATTTGATATATATACCTGTGTGGTGTCTTTTCATTTGGTGATTCAAGAGATTGTGTGGTAAAACAAGCTGCTTTACATTCCTCCAAGACTTAGCCTGAAGGCTGCTCTCCACAGCTACCACTAGGATAGCTTTCTGTAAAGGTTGTCTTAAACCTACCTACCATAAGAGTCGAATTGTACTGGTGCAAGGTGTCCACTTTAACTAGTGAACAGCATATACCATGCCAACTTCTCACATTGGTGGCAGCTTGTGGGATTCCAGCTTGCTATTGTTTTACCAGAAAATCTCTATTGGAATAACTAACTGAAAACCACTATAGGTACTCAAGGTACATATAAAGTCAAGCTTAGTATCAATAAGTTCTACTGAACTTAGAGCTGTGTGCCAAGGGATAGCACACCCTTTCTACAGCGCAAGCTAGTATCAGTAGGCCACAAACTAGTGTAGGTAGTACAACACTGCACAACACTAGAATGTCCTTAAGGGGTGGACCCAGTGGATCCACTCAGCCTCAGTATAAGGACATGACTTTCTTTGACTTGAAAGCCATGTGTGCTGAAAGGCACCTGAAGCTAGGACAGAGTCCCTCCACACTACACCTGATAGATCTGCTGACAGCAGATGATCTTAGATTAGCTCTAGGAGCTAATGGGTCTGAATCAGTGAGTGGGTCAATTACAGTGTCTGGGTCAGATGATGGACATCAGGATGACCAAGACTCTGTGGTTGTAGGGCCAGGCCCCAAGGGGTCTGAACAGGACAGAGGAATTCTCCCTAATCACTCCTATCACTCTGGCAGATAATCTGTCTACCAGAGGAACTCCTACTTCCCAAGAAGAGAGACCTCCTCTGACAGAATGCACAAACTGCTGCGGTATGAGGAAGCAAGATTTGCCCTCAAACCCAAGCAGTTGGCATTAGATAAAGAAGCCCTGGAGCTCCAGAGAGCTTCTAGAAAACAGGGGTTAGAACCCCCTGGTGGCAGCAACAGTGTCCCTAGAGGCAGAGAATATGTTCCAGTCCATAGGAACCTGAGCAAGGTTGTTCCTCCCTACCAGAGTGGGGAGGATATCCATAAGTGTGTAACTGCTATGGAAAGGGCCTGTAGAGTACAACAGGTCCCCCAAAAGCAGTGGGCAGCAATCTTGTGGCTCTCCTTTTCAGATAAAGGTAGAGACAAGCTCCTCACTGTTAGAGAAGAGGATGCTGATGACTATGAAGTCCTGAAGGGTGCACTGACAGATGGGTTTGGCTTAACCACTGAGCAGTACAGGTTAAAGTTCAGAGACACCCAGAAGGCACAGACTCAGGACTGGACTGACTTTGTAGATTGTGCAACCAAGGCTCTGGAGGGTTGGCTGGTTGGCAGTAGGGTTACTGATTTCAAGGGATTGTATAATCTAATGATGAGAGAACAGATCCTTAATAATTGCCAGAACCAGTTGTTGCATCAATACCTGGTGGACTCAGATCTGACCTCTCCCCAAGAATTGGGAAAGAAGGCAGACAAGTGGGTCAGAACCAGGGTGAGGCAGAAAACCCAGAACCAAGGGGGTGACACAAAGAAGCAGGATTCTAAGGGCTCTGAGAAAAGTGGGGATAATTCAAAAGACCAGAAGTCTTCACAAGGGCCCCAAAAATCTGCATCTGGTGGGGAGTCACAATCCAACAAGGGAAAAGGCCAAAAGAAGCCCTGGTGCAAATTCTGTAAACAGAAAGGGCACTGGACTTCTGATTGTAACAAGTCCAAAGACCAAACCACCACCACTCCTGCCACTAAGGCAACTGTTCCCCCTAGTTCAGCTACTGGTGGAGGTGGTACTCAGAATAAGGGTGTAGTAGGGTTGACCCTGGGTTCTGAAGTGGACTCTGGCCTAGTCAGAGTACCCACTCAGGCAATGCTGATTTGTGATGGAGACATTGACATGTCCTTCCTGGTGAGCCCCAGTAATCTGGGCAAATACAAACAGCAGCCTGTAATAAATGGCAAACAGGCTTTGGCATTTAAGGACACAGGTGCTAGTGTCACCATGGTGGCAGAGGATCTTGTGGACCCTGGACAGATCATCCTGGGCGAAATGTACCAGGTGACCAACGCAAGCAATGTCAGGACCAACCATAGTCTGGCAGTTGTGAATTTCTCCTGGGGAGGGGTAACTGGCCTCAAGAAGGTTGTAGTCAGTGCAGACCTCCCTGTAGAATGTCTATTGGGCAATGATCTAGAAACTTCAGCCTGGTCTGAAGTAGAGTTATGGACTCATGCTGAGATGTTGGGCATCCCTGCAAAGGTATTTGCTGTGACCAGGTCACAGGCCAAAATGCATGACATTGAACCAGCTCTGGATCCTGAAACCATGGACCAGATGCTTCCCAAGAAGAGGAGCAGTAGGGGTAAGGCAGTGCCTTCCCCTCTGTCTCAGATCACTGATTCCCCTCTTGAGGGAGGAGGAGAAGATCCTGAAGAAGGAACTGCCCCAGAGGAACTTGAGCCTGATCAGGTTGAGTTCTTGGGGGCAGGGGGCCCTTCTAGGAAAGATATGAGTAAGGAGCAACAGTGCTGCCCCTCTCTTGAACCCCTCAGACAGCAGGCTGCTGCTGAGGCTGCTGGGAGTGCTAGTCGGTCCCATAAAGTTTATTGGGATGAGGGACTCCTATATTCTGAGGGTAGAGATCCAGCCCCTGGAGCCACCAGGAGGTTGGTAATACCTCAGAAGTTTAGGGGTTCCTCTTGACCCTAGCACATGATATCCCTTTAGCAGGTCACTTGGGCCAAAACAAGACCTGGGACAGGCTTGTTCCACATTTTCATTGGCCACATATGTCAGAGGACACAAAGGAGTTTTGTCGCTCCTGTGTCACATGCCAAGCCAGTGGCAAGGCAGGTGGCACCACAAAGGCCCCCTGATACCACTACCTGTGGTGGGGGTACCCTTTGAAAGGGTAGGGATTGACATTGTTGGTCCCCTTGACCCTCAAACTGCATCTGGGCACAGATTTATCCTGGTGGTAGTGGATCATGCCACCAGGTACCCAGAGGCAATTCCCCTGAGGACCACCACAGCCCCTGTGGTGGCAAGAGCCCTCATTGGAGTTTTCTCCAGAGTGGGTTTCCCAAAGGAGGTCATCTCTGACAGAGGTATACAAACTTCATGTCAGGATATTTGAAAGCAATGTGGAAGGAGTGTGGTGTAACTTATAAGTTCACCACCCCCTATCACCCACAATGCAATGGGTTGGTTGAACGTTTCAACAAAACCCTGAAGGGAATTATTAAAGGACTCCCAGAGAAGCTTAGGCGGAAATGGGACCTTCTTCTTCCCTGCCTGTTGTTTGCATACAGAGAGGTTCCACAGAAGGGGGTTGGTTACAGCCCATTTGAGCTTCTGTTTGGGCATCCTGTAAGAGGTCCATTATGTTTGGTAAAAGAGGGCTGGGAGTTACCTCTCAAACCCCCCAAACAGGATGTGATGGACTATGAACTTGGTCTCTGCTCCAGGATGGCCGACTACATGAAAAAGGCAACCAAAAACCTGGAGGCCAGCCAAGAATTACAAAAAGCTTGGCATGACCAAAAGGCTGTGCTGACTGTGTACCATCCAGGACAGAAAGTGTGGGTGTTGGAGCCTGTGGCCCCAGCAGCCCTCCAAGACAAATGGAGTGGCCCCCATACAATAGTTGAGCAAAAGGGAGAAGTCACCTATCTGGTGAATCTTGGAACTCCCAGGAGCCCCCTGAGGGTGCTCCATGTCAACAGATTAAAACCATATGTTGACAGGGCTGACATGGGCTTGCTCATGGCAACTGATGAGGAACAGGAGGAGGAGAGTGACCCTCTCCCTGACCTGCTCTCACAGAACACTGATGATGGGTCAGTCGATGGTGTTGCTTTGGCAAGCAGCCTCACTGACCATCAGCAAACTGAGTGCTGACAAGTTCTGCAGCAGTACAGACATATGTTTAGCCTGACCCCTAGTCAGACTACCTGGTGCACCCATGAGGTGGACACTGGGGACAGTATGCCTGTCAAGAGTAAAATCTACAGGCAACCTGACCATGTCAGGGACTGTATCAGGACTGAAGTCCAGAAAATGTTGGAGTTAGGTGTGATTGAGCCTTCAGATAGCCCTTGGGCTAGCCCAGTAGTCTTAGTACCCAAGCCTCATACCCAGGGTGGTAAGAAAGAAATTAGGTTTTGTGTAGACTACAGAGGCCTCAATGCAGTCACCAGGACTGATGCCTATCCCATACCAAGGGCAGATGAGCTTATTGATACTTTGGCCTCAGCCAAGTATCTGAGTACATTTGACCTAACAGCTGGCTACTGGCAGATCAGGTTAGCTGATGATGCAAAAGCCAAAACAGCATTTTCGACCCCTGGTGGGCACTACCACTTTGTGGTGATGCCCTTTGGATTGAAAAATGCACCTGCCACTTTTCAGAGGTTGGTGAACAAAGTTCTGGCAGGGATGGAAACTTATTGCTCAGCTTATCTAGATGATATTGCTGTCTTTAGTTCCTCCTGGCAGGATCACCTGGTCCACCTCAGAAATGTTTTGGAGGCTCTGCAGAAAGCAGGCCTCACTATCAAGGCCACTAAGTGCCAGATAGGGCAGAGTCAGGTTGTGTACCTGGGCCACCTTGTGGGTGGAGGCCAGGTTCAGCCTTTGCAGAGCAAAATCCAAACCATACTGGAATGGGTTGCTCCAACCACCCAGACACAGGTGAGAGCCTTCTTAGGCCTGACTGGGTACTATAGGAGGTTTGTCAAGGGATATGGATCTATAGTGACCCCCTTGAATGATCTTACCTCTAAGAAAATGCCAAAAAGGTTCAGTGGACAGCTAGCTGTCAAAAGGCATTTGAAGACCTAAAGCAGGCCATGTGCACTGCCCCCATCTTACAGAGTCCAGACTACACCAACAAGTTCATTGTCCAAACAGATGCTTCTGAGCTGGGTGTGGGAGCTGTACTGTCTCAACTGAATGATGAAGGTCAAGACCAGCCAGTAGCTTTTATTAGCAGGAGGCTGACCCCTAGAGAGAAACGTTGGTCAGCTATAGAGAGGAGGCCTTTGCTGTGGTGTGGGCCCTGAAGAAGCTGAGGCCATACTTGTTTGGCACTCACTTCATAGTTCAGACTGACCACAAGCCCCTCCTATGGCTTAAACAGATGAAAGGTGAAAACCCCAAACTTTTAAGGTGGTCCATTTGCCTACAGGGGATGGACTATACAGTGGAACACAGGCCTGGGACCCAACATGCCAATGCAGATGGACTCTCAAGGTATTTCCACTTAGAGCACGAAGACTCAAACGGTCAAGGTTAGTTTAGTGTCCCTGCGTTTGGGGGGGGTTGTGTAGGAGAGTAGGATCTGCCTCTTATGTTGCCCCCACTTTTTTTCTGATGTTTACACTGGTTTCTGGCTATAGTCTGGCTGGAACCCTGCCAATCAGGGCCCCAGCCTCTCTGTTCTCTCTAAATGACTTGGAGTGCACTCTAGGTGCACTAGTGATTGGATGCTGTGGTACCTTATGAGTCCCTAGTATATGGTACCTTAGGTACCAAGGGCATAGGTACTTCACAGGCCTACCAGGGGCTGAAGTATGTATTATGCCACCCCTGGGAAGCAGACTAAATCTGACACCACAGGCCTGCTACTGCAGCCTGGGTGAGGAGGTGCTAGCACCCCTCACTGAGATATAGGTTCCCTATATCTCCCCTTCACACACATTTAAACCTATCAGTCACCCCTAAGGCAGGCCCTATCAATCCTGAGGGCAGGGTGCTTAGTTTCTATGTGAGAGGGTGCCTCTGCCTGAGCAGGGCCCCTCTGCAGCTCTCAGAGTCCATTCTCTGGGGCTGTTTGTGAATGCGGTCAAACCATATACTCTTAAGTGCATTATAACCTCGCGGTTAATGCTAACTTTGGAATGGCTGCATCAAAACATGTCGTGTTTGGTGTCAAACACCTTAGAATCATACCCCCACACCAGTAACTGGTGTGGGAGTATGATCCCACCCTTCTAGAGGGATAGACATGTACCTACTGTGGAAACGTGGTAGAATCCTGAAGAGCCCTGGCATCACAAAATGGATGCCACCAGTCACAGACACTGGGCTGCCCTCCTGCTGATGACCGAAACTCGCAGTGGAGGAAGCCCAACAATAGGTATCCTGTCCCAGGGAGGTGTGACCACCTCCCAGACAGGGTTTAGTGTATTGGGGCTGGGTGGGTGCACTCCTAGAGTGCTTTGAAGTCCTGCACTGGGGAAGCAGAAGGCTCCTCTGTGCATACACCAGTTCAAACCGGCTCAGGGGCTACCTGCCCCTGCTCTGGCGTGAAATTGGACAAAGGGAAGTGGGTGTATCCACCCACTCCCCTGACCCTCCCATAGGTGGGGTCATAGAGCTAGTCCCTCCCTTCCTTTTAGTATAAGATAGGGAACCCTTGAACTTGCAAACTAGATATCCCTGGACGATGCTCTGAAGAAGAATCCCGGACCTTCGACGTTCTACTACCTCTGGAAGACTGAAGAATCTCCCTTGGAGTCAAGGAGTGACTCCCCTGCTTGGCAGGCACCAAAAACTACAACGACAGTCGCAAACTATGCCGCTCCCGCCGGAGCCCAAAGTCCCTGCAGCCCAGGAAGAGGATTTCCTGACTTCTCCAAGACCATCGTGAGTCCCCAGCGAAGCTGAGGCAAGTGGACCCCACGAGTGACGAGGAACCGCAGTCCCTGGGTACTGTGCACTATTAAGTGCAACCCCTTCACGACGTTCTACGAACCTATGCTTTGGACCACGTGTGGTCCCAGCCTCTAGCAGAGATCCCTCCCAAAATCAGCGGCCTACCCCATCCCGAGTGACCGTGGGCCCCTGTTGAAGGAATCCTCCCGAGGCGTCTTTGCGATCCCTTGCGAGCTGGCTTGTGGGTCCCCTGAAGACTTTTCTACCAATCCAAAGGGCTCCCCTGGTTGCTCCAGGCCTGCCCTGACTTACCCTCGCTGGGTGAGTCCCCCAGACCTTGCTGGTCTGCACCATTGACTTTTTGTTTTTTCCACAAGACTTGCTGCTACCAAGGCTTGTTGGCTCCAATCAGGTCGCCGACACCACAGTCAGCTGCAGACTTTGTGAGACACGCAGAATCCAGCTCCTGGTTGTCCTCAATGCCTCTTGGACCTCGTGGCCGAAGAGTCAAGACACCCATGAACGACCTGAATCTGTCGACGACGGTGGGCATTCATCTTCCTTGCCCCGGGTCACTGCCAAGTGACTTTGAACACTGTCCCCTCTGCTTTCAGGTCTTCCTTCTTCTGAATCCAGGCTTGGATTCCACCGGACACTTCTTCTGGCTTCACAAGCAGCAAGTCTTCATTGGCTCCCATTGAAAACGACGCCGCGACCCGACACCAAAGGACACCTATGCACCCGGCTTCCCTGGGTGAGGTAACTCCAGCACTACGGTGCTCCTGTGGGTGTTGGCCCTAGAACTACTTACCCTGTAAGTGACTTGCTTGTAGCTACTCCCGAAGTGCCCTTAAACTCTTAATTTCCAACCGCGACTTGCCCCATTGAAGTCTACGGCGATCCGCGCCTGTGTTCACGCACTGCACGCGTCCCCCGTGGGTCCTTTACTTACCTGCCTTGGGTGGTTTCGTGAGGCCCCAGCACTTCTGAAGGCCCTGGGCCTTGTCCCTTTGCAAGTCGTTGTTCTTAAGTCTCTTTTTTAGTATATGGTCTGGTACGCCCCTAGGGCCCCAGCCATATTTGTGCTTAATTTATTGTGAAACGTTGATTTGTGCATATGTTCTTGACTTCTAATCTCACCAGAGATTAGTAGAGAGTTGTTTAGTAATAAATACATATATATTTGATATATATACCTGTGTGGTGTCTTTTCATTTGGTGATTCAAGAGATTGTGTGGTAAAACAAGCTGCTTTACATTCCTCCAAGACTTAGCCTGAAGGCTGCTCTCCACAGCTACCACTAGGATAGCTTTCTGTAAAGGTTGTCTTAAACCTACCTACCATAAGAGTCGAATTGTACTGGTGCAAGGTGTCCACTTTAACTAGTGAACAGCATATACCAGGCCAACTTCTCACACATATTTTTTTATAAATACACCATGTGGTTCTTTTTCACTTAATCTATACCTACATGATTATGTTCTGGTAAAACAAGCTGCTTTACAACCCTTCTGGACTAAGCCTGAAGGCTGCTCTCCACAGCTACCACTTAGAGAGTTTTCTAAGGTTGTCTTAGACCACTAAAATCACTATAAGGGTTGTCTGGATTGGTGCAAGGTGCCCACTTACATAAGTGTACACATGTACCAAGTCAGCTTTTCACAACTACAGAACAAGGAGCAACAAAAGAGAATTGAGTGGCACATTTCCCACATTTCTAAATAGGCAGCCACATTTGGAGCCTGGGCAAACTAAAATAAAGTAAATATAAGTAGACATATATTAAGTACCAAACCAATGTCAGCCCAGGCAAGAAAAGGGCATGAGAGGAAGAAGAGGAAAGGGAAAACGTAGCAGGGGATGTGTATTTACTGAGAGTGCTATTACAAAAGTAGTGAGATAACCAAGTGGTGTCACATGGCCCATGGGGACATTGTCGTCTTCTCTAAGTTAGCATGAGTACGCTGCAGGCTGTCTGCTACTTTGCGCACGTTACCACAAGTTTGTTTAGCAAATGTCTCTTTTGGGGTTTTCACATGAGAACCTATCGCTGTGTTCACACTCTGCGGGTTCCTGGGATTTAGTCTGAACATTGTGAGCAAGGTTGATCAACAATTCCCCTTGTTATTCTGTTCTGGTCAGGCCCTAGCACCTAGACAAAACATACTGGTGCAGCTGTTGTTTGGGAATACGTACTTTGTCTTATTGGAATACACGAATAGGTATCACACACTTGGAGAGGGACCTTTCCAGGGAGAAGAGCAAGGCAGCACCTATGATGTAGATCTACTGTCTATAGACTGCGGGACAGGGTCTGCAGATAACTCCCAGAGATCTAATATATAATCATTCTGTTTCTATACAAGGGGAGGGAGATTAGGCTGCACTGTCTTTTCATAATGACAGCTCCTTTCATGATTTACGGATTACTTGCTATACTGACTGATTTTTCTGCTTATTGTGGCATGTATACTGCATATTAGAGCACGTTAGTTAAAATAAGTATTTTAAACTTGTTTGTGTCTCTGTCAGATCTTATTGTGGACAAGTACAAGAGTATGAGGGAAAGGGGCGTGTCTTACTACCACGATTCCTGAGAGAGTCGGAGTGTTGTGTTCTGGGGTGTCTAATCACTTGTTTCTCTGTGAGTGAGTAGGAGAGCAAGTGAGACGCTATAGCTAGTCAGTCCTGGGCTCATGGGTACTAAGGTGGCAGGATGACCCAGTCCCTATTTACTAAGGTCCCATAATCCTACGCATAGTTCTGTGTTTGTGCAGAATCCCTGCAACAGTGGTATTTGAGGAGACAGAGGTAAAGGAATCTAAGAGGACAAAAACTAGACAAAGGAAAAAGCCTAAGACATTAGGGCTTGTAGCAGGATCTTCAATAAAGTGTTATATTGTCACACCTCTCCTAAGTCTATCTAATTTGTCCAAGAGAGGCCACAAATGGTATTGCAGAAGATGGAACAAAAACTGGGACATGTCCTTAGCAATCATCAATGCTATTCGAACAAGTTACTTGGTGGAAACCATGTAAGAAACAAAGGGCCAGATGAACTAACTTTACTGTTTGCGACAACCAAATAGCAAATCTTTGCGATATGATATTTCATTATCGCAAACAATAATGTACTAAAGTGTATTTTACACTTTGTGATTCCCAGTGGGTCGCAAACAGACCTACCTCATTAATATTCATGAGGTAGGTCGCACTTTGCAACCCATTGGAAATCACTAAAATCACAGGGATGGTGGTCTGCTGGTCCCAGCATGTCTGATTGCTTTTAAATAAAGCAATGTTTTTTTTTTAATGAAGCACATTTTGCTTAAAGGAAAATGGGATGCGTTTCAAAATGTAAAATGAAAAGACCACTGCCTGCTCTTAAAAAACATTTTTCAAACATTCACAAAGGGGAAGAGGTTACCACCAACTTGGAGTTGGCAGTAAAATGCAAATGTTTCGCGACCACATATTGGTGGCAAAACATTCACACATACCACTGCTAGTCGCTATTAGGAAGTGCTGCCCTTAACACGCCCCTCCCTAATGCCAAATGGCAATCCCATTTTGCTATTTGGTAATAGGTTACCGAATCGCAAAATAGAGTTTTGCACATATTAAAATTCTTTTTTTGTGGTTGCAAATGGCCCGATTCTTTGAATCAGGCCATTTGTGACCATAAAAAGGCTATGTACATCTGGACCAAAGAAAGATAAGAAGCAAATCCAAGACTGGCAGAGCTATGAACCGACCAAGAAGGCCACTCCCTGCTGAGGTCTGATGCAGCATCGGTCTTCCCCTTCTTGCCCTGCACTCATGGAGGTCGGCAACTGATCTTTTAGACTGAGCCAGTGTGTGTCTTCCCCTGGAGGTGACACCAGTACTTGACCCCGTGCAACACGGGATGAGTCGGATTCTTCTTAGACGCCAGCTTACACCCACGGGTGGACAGCTATCTGCCGAGACTGGGAGGTGGTGGCCATCTGCATGAAAACAGGGCCTTGCGATCTGCCTATACCAACGGGACCGGCTCTCAAGTGTAGAATGCACACTCTCTGGCAAGCCTGCATTGCTGACTAGCAGGAATCAGTTAAGCCAAGGGCAGTGATTTCTCAGCAGGGCCTGTGCCCCCGGGTGTTGGCCTCTGAGAATTCGCAATTGCTCTGGGGAACACTGGCTGGCAGGCATAGGCCTGTTTCACATGTTCGGCACAGCGGTGTGACCGATGAAACCCCATGACATACGATATTTGGACCCTGTAGCCAGCCTGCAATAGAGAGAGCTGTCCCCAAGTAAAAAGCACACTGGGAGCAGCAGCCCATCACCATCGCCCAGCAGAGGTTGGAGCAGCTGCAAACAGGGAGGTCCACACCATCAGGGGAGGGCCTAAGCAAATGCGCAAATAACGTGGATCACTGTCTAGCAGGGAGGCCCGTCTCAATCTCCTCCCCCACAGCATAATCGCAAAAGATTTCAGGGAGGGAAGTGCATATCTCTATACTACATGGGGGAAGCTTATGTGAGAGGAATGAAGTGTAACAAGTCACCAGCTCCCAGATACTGTAGGCCCTACCTATCTCCACAACAGATTTATGAAAACATTTTCACAGGCCAATGGAATTCAAGCAGCTACTAGCTGCCTGCCCTCACCCCGTACTGATCCCCAAAACTAGTGTTGCTCATCCTGATAAGGTTCATTCCGGCTCCAGAATGGACGTTGTGGAATAGCAGCAGGGTAGTTACTGCAGAGATACAACAAGTTGATGCCTGTTTCACTGGTCAGTAGGCCCTGCGCTATCCTACCCTCCGTGGAGGAGGCACATCGCTCCATCACTTACCCATAGGATCCACAATATTCATTGACAGGGATTCTCATGAGTAGGCCCTAATATAGTGAGTATCTTTGTGGTGCCCCCTGAACCCTTGCAAGTGCCTCACCTAAGAACACCTCATTGCCTGGTAGAAACAAGAGGGCAATTGCAGACACGTCGGTGCCACCGCAGACAGTACCTTGATGGCCATAGTCACATATGCCATCCTGTAAATCTGCAGCTTGCCAGCTTCTTTTCTTGGAAGCAGTGCAGTGCTATAAGCCATTCATGAAACCTTCCAGTCTTTGGAGCAGGAGATAGAGGCCCTCCTCAAAGAAATCTCTGCTATTGGAGGAACCCTCTCCACTATGGACTCCAAAATAATGAACCTCACAACAGAGATGAAATCAGTGAGACAGGATAAGTCTTGTATGTGAGGCTGGACACAGTGAATCATCGATTAGAAGCAGTGGAAGAGCATTTGACTGTCTACTGGATTGGGGCAGGATATCGAGTTACTAGGCAATAAGGTGACCAATCTGAAAGACAAAGCAAGGAGAGACCATTTTTTGATCTATGGTGTCCTAGCGGGGGCAGAGAAAGCTGACGTATTGCTCTTTTTGAAAGACATGATCCCACAGCTCAGCATATCCTTCTCTGAACCCCTGGAATTTCAGAGAGCCCACCTCATTGGGTCTTACAGAGCATCCCAGTGGAACACCCCTCGCCCGATCATAGCCTGTGTATTGCATCACCAACACACATGAGCAACACTTCAGTCGGCAAAAAAGTATTGTTCAGTTGCCACCAGATATCCTTCCCAGCAGATTTCTCCAATGTCATAAATGGGAATCATAAGTGGTTCCTGAATACTCTGCACACTGCGGCCATGGACACTATCCCACCTAATATTGCTTTTGACTCATCAGTGGACTCTCTCCCCCCGCTGGTAAGCTCTAAGGTATCAACTCCGACATCTTCGGCATGGCAGAATGACAAGACGAGAATCAGATCATGCCCGTCTTCATTCCCGTCTTCATCAGATCATCGAAGTCTGCCACAAAGACCGTGAAAGAGACAAATCGAGGTGGCCACTGAAATAAGGTGCTGGGGGAATTGAAGAAGATGTAAAGAACTGAAGCAAGTTAACTTTAACAAATAGGTGAAAATGTCAGTTTAAACGTAACATTTTAAACTAAAAAAACACTGAAATTCATCAGTTATAGTTAACTGTAACTATAACTCACGACCTTGCCTTGCACAGTGTTGTCATCAATCATGTCATTTCAGATGCCATCAGTGATGTCATCAATTATGTCATACAACATGCCATGAGTGATGTTATGTGTGAGGTCATAAGCAGTGCATAGCAAGGCCACACGTTATAGTTACTTCAGTTGTTTTTTAGATTAAAATGCTATGCTTGAACTGACATTTTCACCTAACTATAACGTCACCTTAACCTTTGTTTTTATCAGCAAATTTCTGATGTTTTTTTAAGGTAAAGTAAGATATTTGTTCCATGCCTAACTATTTAACTTTAACCTTTATTTTTTCCGTGAATTTCCATGTTTTCTTTTGATTGTAAAGTAAGATTTTATTACCATACCTAACTTTGTCAAACCTCGGCCATGTATGACCTTTGGCCTCATGCGGCATGCAGTTGGCCTCAGGGCATAGCCTATCACCAGAGCCTGCCCACCCCCACGGGCCACCAACACCCTCACCATGCACAGTGGAAGGGCACAGGGCCTGGCCTGCTCCAATGGACACCCACCTTACTCATTTTTATATTTTAATTGGTTTTTAATCCTGAGGGACTCTTGCAGGAGCAAGGGGGTTGCGCTGACTCCCGTGAAGTCTTAGGGGATCACAGCAAATCAAAAAATATAAAACATTTTATTTAGATTTGACCCAAGAGGGGAGTCCCTCTGTGACCCCCCACAAGGTTTAGGGGTCCAGATACTCCTGCCCTGCCCCCCTATAACTTACATGTTTTCATTTTTAGGTCACAGGGACCAAATCCCCTTGTCCTGTAATGGTGACTGTAACTTTCTCTCCTAGTTTCAGACAACCAATCAGAGTACAAGCTCTCACGGGAGCTTCTCACTCCTGTGGGAGTGAGGTTGCCGATGGGAAAAAAAACATTGGCCATTCACAATTGACAGACCTGGCCCTTTCTCCACCATCACCCCTAAATGTTTTGCCTTCCTCCTTACCTTATTTCTGACCTCATTTTTCTTGGCTTTAGGACTCTGGGCACTTTACCACTTCTAACCAGTACTAAAGTGCAAATGCTCTTTCCCTAAAACATGGTAACATTGGTTTATCCACAATTGGCATATTTAATTTACTTATAGGTCCCTAGTAAAGTGCACTATATGTGTGCAGGGCCTGTAAATTAAATGTTACTATTGGGCTTGCAGCACTGATCAAGCCATTCACTTCAGTAGCCTTTAAACATGGCTCAGGCCTGCCACTGCATTCCCTCTAAACAGTCACACAAAGGGAGCTGAGGTGTGACATTTGCACCCTCATGGCCCATCACCAAACTGATGGGCCTTCCTCAGGTAGATTGGGAGGGAGGAGCTGACACTTGCACCTGAATAGGGCTGTGCCTGTCCCCACACAAAAAGCTGCATACCCCCCTGTAGTGAGTCTGGAGCCAGGGCAGGAAAGGCACTGACCTTGTGATCTTCTAAGGCCTCTGTGAACTCTTCCTCACTTCAGATGCACATAAGTACTGGACCCCTGACAGCACCAAATCAGAACTTTGCTGGAAACAAGGAAATTCTGCCTGGAAGAAGAGCTGCTTTGCTATAGGAGGGACTGCCACTTTGCTACCTGTGTTGCTGTGTTGGCCTGTTGTACTGTAGGAGGAACTGCCATGTTGCCACCTGCTGTGCTGTGTTGGCCTGCTACCTGCTGCTTCTTGCCTGGGAGTGAGAAGGACTGGACCTCTTATCTACATCCTTGAATCCAAGTTTTTCCAAGGCCTTGTTGGCATGCCTCCTGTTCTCTGAAGTCTTGGGGTCACAAAAGACGTCTTGCAACTCTGCTGGTGCTGCTAGACTCTGCCATCTGTGATGCCTACCCTTACCTGTGGTGCCCCCTCCAGTTCTGGGCCTCAGAAGTGGGGTCTACAGCTTTTTTGGTTTGATGACGATGCAGCACTGATCCAAAGACATTGCTGCGAGGCTCGACTTCGAAACAGCGTCGATCCTTTGACACGGACTGTGAGGCTCGACTCTGATGCATTGACCCGAATGCGTGAATCAGAACCGACGAATCAAGTCTTCGACTTCAACGTTTCCTCCATAAAAAGGTACTTTTTCAGTGGACCCTGCATAGGTTCTGTAGCCAGCCTGCCCTCCATCACGGTCTGCCCGAACTTTGGATTCACGCCGGTCTGTTGCGACCTCAAGTAACCTTTTAGCGCTATTGACTTCTAAGCACTGTTTTTGAATTTAAACTTTAAGAATTCATATCTCGAGTTCTACTTGTTGGAGTTTTGTCATTTTGGTCTTGTTTTACTCAGAGAAATATTCTCTATTCTTCTCAACTGGTGTTTTCACTGTGTTACTGTAATTAAAGTGTTGCACAAATATTTTGCACATTGCCTCTTAAGGTAAGCCTGACTCCTCTGTGCCAAGATACCAGACGGTGAGCACAGGTTAATTTAGGGTGTGTATCTGACTTACCCTGACTAGGATTGTGGCTCCTGCTTGGACAGGGTGTATACTTTGACTACCAGAAATCTAAATTTCTAACAACAATCCTCTATTATTTAAAGATGCATGCCCGTGGACTCCTGCGTGAGTCCCCCAAACCCAATTGTCCAGATAGCTATATATTTTCAACCTTAATTTCTTAAAAATTACTGGGCAGATTTACACCATATCCCAAAAAGCATCCTTTCTCGATTCATATCTAGTTGTTTCCAAATTTAGTATATTTAGTTATCAACTGATTGACACAGCATCTGGCCTGATGAGACCGATAACCCACTCCCCCTATAATCTCTTTCTCCTGCTTCTTCTCCCCTTATGGACATTCTAGTTACCTGCTGTTCTTTATTGCTGCAAACGCCTTATATATCCTCATAGGGCTGGTACAACATTCCTGATTGTATTTCTATACAGGAGATAATATAATTACTTATTTCCATTGATTGCTGATTTAAGAGCTGAGGTTACTTGCCAACTTGACATGCAGAGGCTTTATGCTTATGGATTGATTATTTCATCAGTACTCTTTATTGAGTATCTGAACTGACCTGAAGAGACCTGCCGGTATTAAGCGCTCTACAAATCGCAATTAACATTAACATCTTACTTCAAATTATTCAAAATTATTTAGATTAGGGAAATTCCTTTATGGAACACACTTGCTGCATTATTTTACAATTAACTGGTATTTTGGCTAATATTTATGTTACCTTATATTGAAATATCAATTATTGGATTACATTCATTATTAAAGTTGATGCTTAAGAGGCTAAATTCTACTGAAAACTATAAAATACTAAAAACAAACTGAAAATGTTATGTTAAGTGCTCTTATAACGCTCAAAAGCTACTCCGAAGAGTGTCCCGGCGCGGATCCAAGAGGAGTCCCTGAACTACACCACCAACAATTACGGAAACCGGTGAGTTTTTAAAAGTTTCTTGAAGGCTAGCGGGTCTTGAGTATTGCGTAGTGGAAACGGAAGGGCATTCCAATCCTGGGCAGCCTTGACAGCCAGAGAGCAGCCGCCCAGCTTGTGGCGGATGAAGCGGGGGACCCTAGCAAGGAGGAGGGCTGAAAAACGCAGTTGTCTCAAAGGGACATAAAAGGTAAACCGCTTCTGTAAATAGGCGGGCCCACGACCGTAGAGGGCTCGGTGGGCAATGACCAAGGATTTAAATTTGACCCGGTCCGCCACGGGAAGCCAGTGGAGTGCTCGAAGATGTTCACGCACGCTGCTCCTCTTAGCACTTCCCAGGAGCAGCCTAGCGGCCGCATTCTGAATGACCTGGAGTCTATTCAGAGAGTATCCAGGGATGCCTATGTACAACGCATTAGCGTAGTCCAATCGAGAAAGGATCAGGGCACGGATAACCGTCTCTTTGGCAGGCCTGGGAAGGAGAGGTAAAAAGCTCCTTAGTGTTTTGAGAAGGCCAAAACAGCTGCCTGAGAGCTTTTTCACCTGAGCAGAAAAGGAGAGGTTATCCTCAAACCACACTCCTAGGTTTTTTGCGGATTTCCCATTGGAGGTTGGTAGCGGGAACCCAGGAGGCCAGATCGAGTTTCTAAAGCCAGGGGGGAAATTACCATAGAGAAGGATCTCTGACTTGTCTTCGTTGCATTTGAGTTGGGCCGCCGCAAGCCACTCAAAAACCGAAGACAAGCAATGCTGTACAAGGGATAGAGTCCTCATCCTTTCCCCACGTGAAGAGAAGCTGGGTGTCGTCAGCATAGGCTATCACCTTAGCCCCCAAATCCTCGGCTAAATAGACCAGAGGAGTAACGTAGATATTAAAAAGAAGGGGGCTAAGGGAAGACCCCTGTGGGACGCCAGTGGAGACCGGCTGCGGGGTAGAAGCGGCCGGTGGCAACCAAACCTGTTGAGTCCGCCCTTCAAGGAAGGACCTCAGCCAGTCCCAGGCAGTGCCAGAGACACCAATCTCAGTGAGTCGGGCGAGCAGCAGGGAGTGCGGGACCGTATCGAATGCTGCAGACAGGTCGAGCATTACCAATGCTGCTCTCCCACCGGCATCTAAACAGTCGCGGATGGCTTCGGAAATCTCCACCAACGCAGTCTCGGTGCTGTAGGTGGAGCGAAACCCAGACTGCGCTGGATGCAAAACATCATACCCTTCCACAAACTCCGTCAGTTGTCTGGTCACCACCTTCTCACAGACTTTAGCTAACTGGGCAGGAGGGAAATTGGGCGATAGTTCCCCGGGGTCATGGGGTCAAGAGTAGGCTTCTTTAAAAGGGGAAGGATTTTTGCCTGTTTCCAATCCTTCGGTACCCGAGCCTCACGAAGGGAGGCATTTATGATTGAATTGACTTCGGGGTTAATAATCTCCACGACTGCGGCAAGCAGTCTCGCTGCACAAGGGTCCGCGGGTGACCCCGATTTCAAAGCCTTCAGGATTTTAAGAGAACTAGACAGATCCACAGAAGAGAAGGCTCGCAGAGCGTGCCTGGGAACAACAGGCGGAACAGCAGGGGCAGAAGAAGGACCGGGGCAGGCAGTGAAGGCCGCCTGAATCGTGCGTATTTTATCCATGAAAAAATAGGATAGAGTGTTGCACCAGCCCTCAGTGGCTGGGAGAGAGCATGCTTGTGCTGCAGGGGACGTGAAACTCTGAACTATAGAGAAAATCTCCTTGGAGTTGTTATGAACCTGCTCAATGCGGGTTGTGAAGTACTGCTCTTTAGCCAGTATTAGAGCCGCATAGTAGAGTTTTTGCCTGCCTCTGAGAGTGGCCTTAGCCAGGGGACAGTACTCACTGAGACGCCAGGAACGTTCAAGTTTTTTACACTCCTGCTTAAGCACGCTCAAGTCCGGGGTGAACCAGGGTTTGGAGGGTGATTCCCTGGAGAACCTGGACAAAGTCGGTGTGGCCAGCATGGTCATAGAATTGGATAGCCAATTGGTAAAGCCCGCAAGACTCCCATCTAGATCCGGGGTAAGAACGGGTCTAGAATCCACCAGAACCGTAGCAAATTTGGAAGGATCAATTTTTTTAAAGGCTGGTTTCCGGTAGCAGGGGCCCGCAGGGCAGGCCGAGACTAGCTCCGAGGAAAAGTAGGTAAGAGAGTGGTCTGACCAGCCAACTGGCAGAGGATCATCAGCCGCAATAGCGAAATTGGAACAGATAGGGTCAAGAATGTGACCGCCTTGATGAGTAGGGCGGGTGACCCATTGAGACAGTTGGACGAGCTGGAGGGTGTCACCAAAAGCAAGTGAGTCTTTCGAATCGGCCTGGTCAAGGTGAATATTCAAATCCCCCAATACAAGGTATTGTGGAAATCGAAGAGCCCTGGAGGTCACTGCATCGCCCCATGATTGCAAAAAGGACCTAGCAGGGCCCGGGGGGCGATAGATCAGAGAACCAACCATCAAAAAATGGGGGGAAAACCTGATACTGAAGTCCAGGGCCTCGCAATCACCCCATGCGTGAATGTGAATAAAACCATTTACCTCACACAAATTCTCTTTATTGACTAAACTAAAGGTTAGTAATGACTCACTATGTAACCAGATTGATGTAGATGTTTGTGCCTTTCAGTTTCTCCTTGTTGATGAGCAAAGGTCCATATGACCAGTGGCCGGGTTATTTAATGATTACACCCGAAGATTAAGGTATAGAAAACCCACTCCTTCAGGTGATAGTGAGAGGATGGTGAATGTCACAAGAGAAAAGGAGCTGAACTAATTTGCCCAAGTTTAGAATTGTATATGTCCCTTATGTCCAAAGCTCGAACTTGAAGACTAAAGGAGCTAGCAGTTTTGAAGGCGGTTCCAATGGTGGAGGTGTGAGTAACAATAGGGTTATGAGTCGAACTTGAGAGTTCGTTATTGTGTTGAAGTTATGTGTACTGTGTTTTGGTAAAGTCAATAGAATAGTTGTGTTTATGCTTAGATGTTGAGCAGTTGAAGTTATCGGAATTGAAGTAGTCTAAGATCCCGAAAAAGATATTTTTAAGAAATAATTAGTTGTGGTATTATTTGTCTGCTAAGGTTTTCTGGCGCAGATTTGTGAGGTACTATCAATTGCACAACTGTGATAGGGACTATAACAAATTATTGTGATTGTACTAATATTGATTGTGTTAGTGAAATCCATTGCACAAAGGAGAAACTATATCAGTAAGGGTGATTTCTCACTGGTAAAGATTTCATTTTGTGTGTTTTTGTGTATAGGGAAGTTGGAGGGTGCTAAAACCTTATTTTCGATTGTTTCTTGTATGAATGAACTACTTTGAATTATTTAGCGGAGCAGAAAAAAGTTATTTGTTTATTGTGCTGATTAGAGTTGTACAATTTTGTGTACGATAAAGTTGTAAAGGAGGGTGAACTACTGCAAGGAGTGAAAAATTACGTCAGAGTGTGTCATGCTGGGATAGGTCAGTTGGTGTGAAGTGCCGCACTGAGACTGGTTGACGAGTCATCAAGTACTAAGTGCAATAGGCTTACAAAAAGAGAATTGTGCAAGAATTGGAAGAGATTGACATATATGGAATTGTAAACTGAACCAAAACATTGAATTTTTCAGAGTTTGATCACCGTTCATTCATTGTTAAATTTTTGTGATCATGAAATGTTTTAAGGCTCTTAGAGTTTTGATGAGAAGTGATGTACAGGTCCCAGTTTGGAAGGGTGAAGAAGTTTCCCTGGAAGGTACGCCACCTTATTGTATGGGGACAAATGTAGGGCTTCATAAATGTTTGAGGCTTTGTCAATGGTTCAAGATCACTGAAAACAAAGGACCATTCAGATTTCCACAATATGGTGTTTTTGTTTTTAAGATTATTGAACATTTAAGGGAAAAATTATATGAAATGAAGCCACCTCATAGGCCTACACAGTATGAGGCATTACATGCTCGGGAGCGAGCAGCTCATGCCAAACAGAAAGAAAAGTACCAGAATAGAGCAACGAGAGCAGGGCGAAATTATGCATATGCTCAATAGGATGAGCAGAGGTGGAGGAAATGAGTGGTCAAGGGAGCTAGAATGTACCCATCTATAACTGCTGAAAATTCTAAAAAGGATAGGAAACAGGGAAATGATGATAAGGAAGCCACAAGAAAATCTGAAACTGATAGTGATTCGGGGAAGATCTTTTAGATGCTTTGTTGTCCTCACATCAACCTCCATAAGTAGCTACTACAACCAGTATAGATGGTACTACAACCACTAGTAATACCATGGCTACAGCCCCTGTTGACTCAAATACGAATCAGATTGAAAGACTGCTAACAGTAAAAGAATCCTGCTCAGTGCTATACACAGATTTGTAAAAATTAGGAAGGTTTTATGGACAGCTTGAATACTTTCTTTGATATTATGGTATAGAATGATCTATGGGCTTAATGTAAGATGCCTGTGCAATGGCTGTGTACTGAACCTCCAAGTGATGTGCGTACTTGTGCACATTCACCTGTGGTGATGACCAAGTATGATGAGTTGATTACCTTTCTGTAAGGAAAGGTTCCAGCAAGGGATAATGATTGGTTGAAGACCAATAGAACTACTAAAGAAGCTAAAGAATCAGTGCATGCTTATTATGAACGATTGTTGCAAAATCCTGAAAAAAACAATATGGGGAGATTTGTGTCATAGTTCTATCTCAGCTTTAAACCAGAGATCAGCAAGCATGCACATACAACAGAATTTATTTATTTATTTAAAGTTTTGTATAGTGCGAACATGACCCAGGCGGGTATCAGAGCGCTGTACATAAGGGTTGCGGGAGACATAGATCGAACGCTATGGGAACAATTTAGGTCAATATACATCAGTTACAGCAGTGACAAATTGGACTGGACCGTGACATTGGCCAGTTAGCAATTACAACAAGATAGATCGTGGTAACAAAGTCAGGTAAGAACAGGCAGGGCGACAAAGGAGCAAAGCTTGTAGTTCAGGTTATTGTTCATCCAACGAGTTTTCACTTCCCTTTCGAAGGCAAGAGTTGAGGGAATTAGTCTTATTTCCACAGGTAGGGAGTTCCATATTCTCGGGGCAGTCCAAGAGAAAGTACGTTTGTAGGTTTTCAGTTTTTTAAATTTCTTTGGCTTGAGGAGCAGAGTGCTGGAGCTCCTTGAGGGCCTGGCACTACCCGATAGCTCGAGCTTATTTGTCAGGTAGATAGGGGTATTGAAGTGCAGTGCTCTATGGGTCATACACGCAATTTTTAACTGGATCCTTGCCTCTAAGGGGAGCCAGTTGAGCGCTTTAAGGTCAGGAGAGATGTGATTGGATTTCTTGGAACCCGTGATAAGTCTAGTCGCAGCGTTGAGAGATGCTCTGAGTGGGGCTAAACTGAGTTTCGGGAGACCGCATAGAGTAGCACTGCCGTATTCAAGTCTTGAGATGACTAGTGCTTGCACCGCTGATTTGAAGTCTTCTTGTGGTAGATAAGGTTTAAGTTTTCTAAGGATGCTTAATTGGAAGTTCGCTCCTCTGGTAGATGCTCTGAAGTGATCATGCATGTTTAGGTTCTTGTCCAGTACAACACCCAGTGATTTAGTGTATCAATGATGTGTGGTGTGCAGTTGAGAGCGGTGAGGTTTGTTAGGAATTGCCCCACAGTGGAGGATTGCCTAGTCGGAGAAATGAGGAGGAATTCAGTTTTAAGGGCATTTAGTTTGAGGTGGTTGGAAGTTAGCCAGTTTAAGGTTTTGTGCAGGGTTCCGTTGAGTGACTGGATGTCTTCAGGAGAGGATAATTTCATGTACCGTTGGGTATCATCAGCATACATGTGATATTGGATGTTGGAATCTTTGAGGATTACAGTCAGCGGTTCAATGAAAAGGTTGAAGAGCGTGGGGGAGAGTGAGGACCCTTGAGGGACACCCAGAGTGCAGGGACTGGAGTCGGATAGGGTTTGATTGGTTTTGATTCTTTGCGTTCTGTTGTTGAGAAAGGAGGCAAACCATTTTAGGACAGTGCCTGAGAGCCCCATCCTACCTTCAAGGAGGTTAAGTAGGTTGTCATGTTTGACCGTATCGAAAGCAGAAGAAAGATTGAGTAGTATTAATCGGCAGGCTTCATTTTGATCAAGCAAAGAGAGGGCATCGTCCACTGTATGCGTGATGGCCGTCTCAGTGCTGTGTCCAGCGCGGAAGCCCGATTGGAAGAGGTCGGGAGTTGGAATTGTTCAATGTGTTTGCGCAGTTGTTCATGAACACATTTCTCGAGGAGTTTTGCCAGGGTAGGAATGTTTGTGATTGGTCGATAGTTATTCAGGTCTTCAGGGTCAGCTGTGGGTTTTTTGAGAATAGGGAGAACTAGTCCTGCCTTTAGGGAGTCAGGGATCTCCCCTTGGAGAAGCGAAGCGTTAATGATCTTGGACCAGAGCGGGGCTAGGGTTCCTACCATTTCTTTGAAGAAGTTGGGTGGGAGGGGGTCACTGAAGTGATTGGAGGGTTTCAGGGTCGAGAGTATGCTGAGGATGTCAGCGTCATTGACAGGCGCGAAGTGGCTCCACGAGGCATTGTTTTTTGGGGAGGGGCAGCACAGTGCAGGAGGGGGGCAGGTAATGAGGATTCAGGCGAGGGTGAGAGATTGATTAGAGCCGACTTGAGGTCCGATTTGATCTTTTTTGCTTTTTCGGGGAAAAAGTCAGCAACGGCGTCACAGCTGGGCTGAGGGCAGGAGATGTGATTTGTTGGCAGAAGAAACCTTTAGATGAGATCCTGAGGTATGCAAAATATTGCAGGGAGGAAAAGAAATGAAGCAGAAAAGGCTTAAAGAGAAATGTATGCTAACCCAGACTAAGCTGGATCAAATGGGATTCCAGAACCAATTACATGTTGATAATGTTAGTGGAATGCAAGGTGTTGGTTTTCAAGCTGGAGGTCAAATTGCACAAGGTGGAGTTGGTGCTCCACAGGGTAGAGGTTGAGGTGTTCCGGTTGATCCAAATTCTGAAATAGATATTGCAACGTTGAAGGTATCAACTCCTTGCCATAATTGTAACAGACTCAGGTATTAGGAGATAGAGTATAGACAGAATCCAAATCGAGTGAGTGGTGATGGGCAAATGCAAAGGGTAACTTAGACTCAAAATGTTCCAGTTCAGGTGACAGTCCAAAAAATGCAGATGCCAATGCAGTCACAATTCAATCAATCAATCAATTAGGGATTAATAGAGCACGCTACTCACCCATGAGGGTCTTAGGGCGCTGGGGGGGAGGGGGTGTGCAGCTCCGGATCAGTCGAAGAGCCAGGCCTTGAAGCATTTCCTGAAGGTGTTGCATTTGGTGCAGTTCCCACAAGCTCCCTTGGCCCTGCAGAATATGGGCAATCCCAGATTCATTATGATGAATCAAGTACCAAGAGCAAATTCATATCCATTCCAAAATCAGAATCCTTTTCAACAGTTCCCAATGTTGGAGAATGGGTGGGCAGTCAAAATATCGAATTTTAAATATCGACCTACACTAATATCGAGTTTTCAATATCGTAGGGACAGAATATCGAAGTCAAGAATATCGCTGACCAGAATATTGACTTTAAGGTAAGTAATATTGATTTTTTAAATATCGAAGTAAGTAATATCGAAGTCATTAATATCGTTAGCAAAAATATAGTTGTTAATAATATCGATTTTTTTTAGTGTTATGTATTTTATATGTATGTTTAACATTTTTTTAAAGTTTTTTCATTATTTTTAAATATATGTATTAAATGTTTAGAAAATAGTAATTTTTTTAAAGGAAATTTTGCGTTTTAATATCAGAGCGGGTTGTGGGTTTATAGGGGAATAGGGTGGGAAGTAATTTAATTATAATTAATTAATTAATATGTTTTTATTTATTGTTATTCATTGTTAATTTATTGTTAATTAATTATTAATTGGTAATTAATTTATATTAATTGGTTAATTTATAATTATATTGATTATAATTAATTTATTATTAATTTTTATTTATTGTTATTGTTAATTAATTTATTGTAACTTAGGGGCCCATTACGATACCCGGCGTAAATAAATCCGCCAGGCATGGAAGCGGCAAAAATCCGCCCACATACACCGTCTGAACACCGACCACGCCATTACGATAACACAAAGCGAAAACCGCCATCGGCGGAAAAATCACACAAAATACCGCCCGCCATCGTCCGAGTCGGAGTCAAACCGCCCGCCACAGACGGAAACACGCACGACAACACAAAACCGCCCGCCCTCACGGCCGACACACCGCACGTGAAATTACGATCGCACCGCCATGAGCGCGGGAAAACCACAAATATACCGCCCGCCAGCGCAAACAACGCCGATGCCAATCGACACAGCAGAAACCATGGCGCCCACGTCCCTGCACAGAAACCATCCGCTCACAAAACCAATAGCACACAACATGGCCAATAAGTCCACACAGCAAGGCACGCACAAATACACAAGCACAGTACACATCCCGAAAACACCCCCGGACAAACAAAAACTACAAAGGCCAGAACCCCAGACACAACACACCTGAAAACAACAGACCATGAGGACACACCCACATAGGTAAGTACAAAAGCAGCACTCCCACAGACCACAACCCCTTGCAACATTGCAAACCAGAGAGGAGAGGAGAGGACACAGTGACACAGCGAGGACATCAGCACACCACAGAAACGCACACATCACCACCACCACCACCACCACCACCACCAAACACCGGCACCACAAACCCCCTGCACATTACACAACACACACCGCACCAGCACCACAAACACCATGGCACCACAAAGAATGCCCAAGTTCACGCCCATTGAGCTGACGGTCATGGTCGACGAGATCATCAAGGTGCACCCACAAATCTATGGGAACATGGTCCAACACACACCACTAGCCACCAGAAACAGAATGTGGAACCGGATCGTAGACCAGGTCAATGCAGTCGGGACCCTGCCCAGGAACAGAGTCGAAATTAACAAACGGTGGAATGACGTCAAGAGCCTGGTCAAGAAGAAGGAGGGCAAAAACAGAGAGCTGGCTGCCGTCACTGGCGGAGGGAATCCCGCGCTCTTCAAGACCTTCAAAGCGTGGGAGGAGAAGGTGCGAGTCATCATACATCCCGAGATCCTCGCCGGATTAGCAGGGGGAGTGGAGGCTGGTAAGTACAAACTAATGTATACCAGCACACCGCTATGTACTCACATGCACTACCACCATGCCACAGCTCCCAGGGACAAACACCCCCATGTCCAGCACACAATACACGACACACACATGCAACAGACACCACCACACACAGCCCAAACAGAACAACTGTAAGATGCGTGGGGACATGTGTACATTCAGCCAGCCACGTAACCACCAACAGGTCCCCAAATATGCCAGAAGCGCCACAACGAGCACCCACCACACCCATGTGTCCGCCACAGCTGCACAAACCGACAAGTAACAGGTAAGTGGCAGGAACACAAAGTGCAGTGGGTGGGACGGTGGACAGCCCAAGTACAACACACACCAGGCCCCTAGTCCCACAGCACAGCAAGGAGGAGCATCCCCCACACCCCACAGCCACGTGTCAGCCACCGCAGTGCACAACGACAGCCGAAAGGCAGACATCACGGTCCACAGCAATCGGTGTCAGTGGGTGTCCAGCCACCCCCACGACCCACAACACCCCTCCCACCCCCACAGACCTGCAACATGGAGCACCCCCCGCTTAGAGCCATGTGGCATCCAGTACAGTGCACGCACGAACAACCTGCAGGTGGGAAACTGGACAGGGCTGGATTACTGGAGGCATGAGGACCGGCACTCGACCAACACATGGGACATGTCACGTAGCAGACGAAAACGCAGCACCGCCCACCGTCACGAACAAGTGAACAATGTGCACACGGACATGAACAACAGACTCACACCCCACATGACCCATCACAGACATAGCAACACCCAAGGAGCCACGTCTGCATACACAAGCCACACTGAAAACAGTACCACACGGCAGCCACTGTGCAACTCATCACACACAACCGAAACACCATTGAAGTCCTGTCCATGTAGCCCCTACTGCCTGTCAACCACACACCCCACAACTACGCCTATGTAAGACAAACAACACTAGACGCAACAGAGCGGAACAACAGAAATGCACACGAACACCACTGAACCCATCAAACACACAGACACACCATACACATACAACATACCATCCATCCCATCCGTCAGCCCCAGTCTCATGAAAGGCATGTCATCCGCACAGCTGCCACACATACAGCAGTCACGCTAAGATACATGCCCATGACCAACCATGTGCCAGAAGTCAATGAAGCGCACGACACACTGTGAGCAACAACACACAACATGGGCCACACCCCCCGAGCACTGCAGTGATGCACATGGCACAGGGCAGCACGCACACCAAGGAGATGGGACAACTGCAATACGTTGGCTTACACACACAACCATCACTCACCCATAACGATGCGTCCAATGCCATGTCCAGTAATCACAACAGACAGCAAATATGCAGGCCATGTCAAGCATGCACACACCTCAAACCATGCACTGTCATGCTGCCACAACACATGTCACGTTCGGCACCCATGGCTCACAGCATGTACCCCAAAAGCATATCCCCTCCCAAATGCGAATCTGGGGCATGGCCCCCATGTTGCCATATGCGTTCCTAAACGTTCCATTTGAACCCCAAAAGCATATCCCCTCCCAAATGCGAATCTGGGGCATGGCCCCCATGTTGCCATATGCGTTCCTAAGCGTTCCATATGAACCCCAAAAGCAAAGTACAAACCAGACCCAGGATGGGCCAGGAGCCCGCATACACCAGAGTCACAATGAGTAGGGGCACAGCAACACACCCATCGGCATGGCCAATCCGTCCCATGCCACATGTGCACAGCACACAGTCCCATTGCCTAGCACACACAACTACAGATGCCACAGCCACACACTCGCCTCCGGGAAACCCATGTACGAGATTGCACGAACTGCCAATGTCAGACGACAAATACATACTTCGCCAGGTGCAACACAATAACAAATCTCATTCTCTCCACAGGTGACGAACTGCCGGATGCTGGGGATGGAGACAGCAGCCAGCACAGCCAGCCTACAAGCCCCCAACGAGGACACACGGATCTGGAGAATCTGTCCTCCTCTTCGGACACGGACCACCAAGCAGGCCCATCTGGTGTGGCAGGGCCCAGCCGCTCCCCAGGACCCCTCCTACCCACCAACCCATCATCCAGGGATGCTGAACAGTCCCAGCCCCCTGCTGCCACTGTCGTTGCGGCCACACCCACGGTCATTGCGGCCACTACCACTGCTGCAACCGCCACCATCGCCGCACCGACCACCACCGCCACCACCACCACCACCACGTCTTCGCTGGCACCAGCCCCAGCGCAGGTGGTGGCCCGGCCGACTGGATCCACCCTGGGAGCCACAGCGAGGACCGTGGTGAGCAATGTGGCTAGTGGGCAGGCCGGTGGCAGCAGGACTGGTAGGAGGAGCAGGGTCAGGGAAACGCCAGCCTCCCCTGGGAGCCATGCCCTGCCTCAAATGGCCAGAGTCCTTGGGGCCTATGAGGAGGCCCAAGAACAATGGGTCAGGTCTGCTTCAGACACGCGGGAGGTGCTGGGGGTGCTGAGGTCCATGGACGCCCATATAGGTCAACTCGTGGACCTCATGGGCCAGCTGGTGGTGGCGGTGAGGACACGGCCAGGGATAGCAGCTCCCCCTCCGCCACCACCTGCCGGGGCGCAGGGTCGAGCAGCAGTGTCCAGTTCCCCTGCATCCACAGCCAGTGAGCACACCTCAACCACCAGCATGTCGCAAGCAGGCACCCCCCCTCGCAAACGTGGAAGGGGCCGCCCGAAGAGGAAACAGATCTCCCGGGAGGACTTCGCACGCTCCAGTCGCAAGTGAGGCAGCCAGCCAGCCTTCCGCCAGCCTTCCTTGACCAGCCACTGCATTGACTTGCTCTACGATCCCACTCCACACAGCCAGCTGGATGGCATGTGTGTGTTGGACTATGGACATAGAACCAGTGGGTACACCCTGAGCATCACGCAGCCATGACCGACAGCTCATTGTCACTGCACGCACCACTTTTGTCATCACCTTACACACAATCACATGTCACAGTTTGGAATAAATGCACCTTTTTCACTAACTGCTGTTTGTGCCCTGTGTTTTATTTGTACGGAATACAACGGCCACCTTGGGCGGAAAGGCACCTGATGCGTGGCATGGCAATGGAATCCGGAGGGCCTGTAGGGACCTAGGGGTGGGAGACAGAACAGGAGCACATTCAATGAGTGTGTCACACACCCATCACACAGTACATGTCAACAACTACAAGCAATGTACACACATCGCACAGAGCAATAGGGCACAATGCCACAGTCACCAACAGTGGCATACTACCCTGGCCATGGAGCGTTGACACACTGCACGCAGTGAACATACGGCCACCCTGACACAGCACACACACACCTGCACAGATACAGACACATCATCCGTCGTACATGGACACTCACCGTCAAGTGAAGTAGCGGGCGATGAGCTGCTGGCGCACATTCCCAGCTTCCTCCTCTCAGCTGTCCACCTCACTCGAGCTGTCCTGGTCTGCGGGCTGGGGCCCTGGTTGATCTCCGTCATCCACAATGAGGGGGATCTGCTTACGAATGGCCAGATTGTGCAGCATGCAGCACGCCACCACTATCTGGCACACCTTCTGTGGGGAGTACGCCAGTGCACCCCCGGTGCGGTCCAGGCACCTGAACCTGGACTTGAGGAGCCAAAGGTACGCTCGACCACACGTCTGGTCCTCCCATGTGCCTCATTGTATCGATCGTCTGCTGGGGTGCGAGGATTCCTCAATGGACTGAGCAGCCATGCCCCATTCGGATACGCAGAGTCACCTGGGTGTGAGGGACACAGAGAACCGTAGCTATTCCAACTGGACAGGGGACAGCATCGCACAACCAGCACGCTACACCACTCCACATACTCACCGACAATACAGCCACGATCCTGTTGCAGATTGGCCATCAGTCGTGGCAAGATGCTGTTGCGCATTATGTGTGCGTCATGTGCCGAGCCTGGAAACTTGGCACACACGTGGGTGATCACCATGTCCGCAAGGCACACCACTTGCACATTCAGGGAGTGCGTGTGCTTCCTGTTGCGGTACAGGTGCTCAGTGGCCTGTGGTGGAACAAGGCCAACATGTGTGCAGTCAATGGCTCCCACGACGTGTGGGATTCTGCCAAGGGCATAGAATGCACCCTTCACTGCCGCCAATTCACGAGCCCTGGGGAATCTGATGTACCTGTTTCGGTACAGCATCATGGCTGCCAGTACATCCCTCAGCACCTTGCTGAACATGGGCTTGGACATCCCTCCTCCACTGCCCACTGTGTGCTGGAATGACCCAGTGGCGAAGAAATGCATGGCGGCCATCACCTTAGCCGTGGGGGTGACAGCAGTCGGATACACCCTGCGGGGACGGAGATGGGGCTCTAACATGGCACACAGTCGATGCAGGGTTGGCCTGTCCAGCCGAAACTTCCTGATAACCTCTGTATCGTCCATGTCCGCCAGCAATTGGTATGGGCGGTCAATGTTCGGTCTCCGCCTGGGGAAAATGGCAGAGGACACATGTCAAAGCAACACGACACATAGCAATTTCGCATACACATCACTGACATGACTGAGCAAGCACATGAGCCACAGCCCAGCTGTCAAGCTGGGACGGCACGGCCACAATACACTTACACAGGTCTCCCAACAATGGCAATGGCAAGTGCGACATACCACTGCCATGTGCATGCACATGGGGATCTAGGCCCCAATGACTTGCGGGGCGTGCTGATGGGGACTGACTGCATATTCGTCAAGCGGCAATGCCACGGCAACATGAGTGTCTGCTGAGCATGGAACTGCTTCCGAGGCTGGATGAGTATGGCACACGACGACGACGATGTGGGCACGGGCTGAGCGGCCAATACAAGTGGGACCTGTGGCACGAGGGGATATGAGACAGTAGTAGGTGTCAGCACTGCACCCTATGTACAGCACTGTACGGATCACACCTCCCGAAACATTGACAGGTGTCCACATTGACAGCCCCATGCCAAGACGGCTGTGTGCTTGCAGTCACACGTCACAGGTGATAGGTTACATTGCACGTGCCAGGTGGCAGACGTACATAGTGGGAGCTGGCATGTGTGTGCATGTGTCTCCTGTTCAGGATCCACCAGATGGGCGCTGACTCTGTACTGAGCATTGGACACAGCATGTTCCGTGGAAGGCTTGTGTGTGTGGGATGGTGGCACTGGATGTGCCTCCGTTGGGTGGGGGGCCATGCACAGGGCGGGTACGTCGATGATTGCGCATTGTTGGTCACGGTGGGTGCACCAACTAAGATGTGTTGCCCTGTGTTCAATTCCTATGTCCGCATGATGATGGACTGTGGATGTGGGCAGACTACACATTGGTCGATGTGCTGTCTATATGCATGTGCCTTCACACCAGGCACAGCTGCCCCTGCACATGTGACCCCTGCTGGACTTGCTGCTGGGTCTGTGGAGCTGATGCACCTTCTGTGCGTGGGGCGGACAGCTCTCCTCACTTCCCTCATTGCGCATGTCATGTCTTTGCCGCAGGTGACATGGATCATGGAGGGCCCACATGTACGCGTGGGTAGGCTACACATGATTGTTCACTGGTCGCCACCCCAGTCAGTGTTTCGAATGGGAAGGTTGTCGTGCTGGTGGTATGTTCGATGTGGCGGATGGGCGAGCCTAGGTGCGGGCTTACATTCCGGACATGGGGGGTAGTTGGATTGGCGACTAGTTGCAGTACACACGGGACACGTCTCTTCCTTTCCACATCTGGGTCATCCCTTGTACTAACTGACAGTGATACGGTCATCTTCGCCCCAGCCCTCATGTCCTCCCCTCGCCCCCCAATATGCATGCTCACCTGCGAGGCTAGCGCTTGCACAGGCAGCCCCAAGCTCGCACCAGAGAGGGCAAGGAGTGTATGTGTGGGTCCAGTTGCACGAGTGGGCTGTCTCAGGGTATGATGTGTGGCGGGACGCCGTCCACCTGCGTGGTGCCCCAAATGGAGACCCGGCCTGCATGGACTATGCATCACAGTCTTCGCCTTCCGGATCCGCCACCTGCGACACCCAGTGGCTGTGGCTGCCCTTGCGGCCAGGCCGCGTCCGTCTGTGACTGGTGGCCCACACATTCACTCTTTGGCCTCTCTGGGGAGGGCTCGGGGGTGGTGGCGCACGCGCTTGCACTTAGTTGCAATGGCATGTGGCGTGGTTGGTATGATGGGCAATGGATGGGATGGTGCGAGCCACCTCCCGTGACGTCAGTGCTGCTCGTGCTGTGGTGCGTCCCCCTACACTTCCATTTGACTTTTTGCCATGCTAGATGTTGAGGTTCTATTGCCTGCGTGATATGACCAGGAGGAGCGCGAGGAGACCTCTCACACACCATGCTCCACTGCCATCCCGTGCCCTGTATCGCCTGTGCGGATTGACTATGTTGGGGTTACACCTGGTCGACTGGGGCTGTGTGTGCCTTGTCAAGGGGCATGGCGGGCGCACAACAGGATCCTGCTTGTCCACAGAGGGTGGGCTGAGGTGCGCCTGGTACCGCTATGTACGTGTGCCCGGCTGCTGTGCACACACGTGTTCACTCCCCCGACAGGTGTCCTCTCACTATGCCCAGGGAAGCGGTGGTGTACTGTTCATGACCCCTCCCAACACGGCGTGCTCCAACTTGGCATGTGCGCATCTACCCGTCACACCCACCCACCTGTGCACTGCGTCCATACGACTTCACACGGCACATGTGTGTCTTCCACAGTTGTGCTACTCATTTGCGTTGTCATCCAATACCAGTGGACTACATGGTCATGTCACGACTGCCGTGTACTTCACATACTCTCATCCTCTCACATTCGTACATGTGAAATGAGTCAGCGGAGACAGTTTTGGTTTCAAACATTATATTGAGTCTTCTGTCCTCTGTGATGCAGTATAGTGGACACTACTGGCAGCGGAATACATGTTGAGGATATACTGAGCATGATTGCAAATGGGATAGGGTGTGGGGTTACATGTGATTGGCTGTTGCATGTGGGATGTGGGCTTCAGAGTGACATCTGCTTGGCCAAGGCTGTGCTAATGTACATTTGCGTATAGCTGCGGAGCTGCAGACTTTGACACAGACGGTATACATGTAGCCTACCAGACCGCTTGGCATCATGGGCACAGTCCATCTCTGTTCCATGTGACAGGTTTGCTGCGGTTGTTCCTCATGCACGCGTGCATGTGAGATGACATCAGGGCATGTGCTTGCGTGCATGCAGCGGCGTGCCACTTGTTGTTGCACTGTGGTGGTTACTGGACATGTCACAGTCACTGGGGTCGTGTTGTTGTTGTATGCACTTGACGTCCATGCAAAGGTCCTGGTATGGGGTTCCCGGGGCGGGGGTGGGAGGGGTGCAGCACCCACAGACTCCAGGCGACCTATTCATGTCCACTGAGCGGTGTGTGTGTCCATGGGCGCTGGATCCATGTCGTGTCCTGGTTGTTCGTGCAGTTCCGTCCATGTGGGTGCGATACACAGAGCCCATGCCACTGCCTCCCACGATGCATGCGGTGTTCCTGGATGTGATGGGGAACAGTGTGCATGTCCCGGTCATATCCGATGTCATGGCGATGTCGTTGATGGTGTGGTTACAGTTGCCGGTCGTTTGGTATGGCTGTTGTGGTGGTGACTGGCCAGTCCGTGCGGAAGCTAAGCATGGGTGCGGGGTTGGACATCAAAGGTCACTCGGGGAACCTGCGTTGTGGTCCGACGTATTTACAGGTTGTCAGGTATGCGATGCCGTCCAGCAGGGCTTCCATGTCATTGGTGGTGTACATGTTTGCCAGCCAATGTAGCGGATGGTGGCTGTCAAGGTGTTGTTCGTAAGTTGTTTCTTGGAGGACCATGATGGGGCATGCTGGGTGACATTCGATGTAGCTGTTCTCGATGATCCGTCGTGTGGAGGCACAGTGGTCCCATTTCAGTGCGGGTGCGATGTTGGCCACATACGCCATGCCCCCATAGGCAGAGCAGGCCCTGTCGTGTGCGTCCAGAGGGAGGAGTAGTGGTAGCAGGTCCGCCTTCAGACATGCCGGGTTGGAGAGGCATATCTCGACAGGATGCTGGTAGGGACACCTCCGACAGTAGAAGACGGGCATGACGCAGCTGAACAATGTGATGCGGTAAGTCAGTCGGTAACTTACGTTCAGCAGGGACAGGAGATCGCATCCCAATGTATGGAACAGGTTGGTTTTGTACAGCTTGAGCTGTTCGTCGTAGTTGGGTAGGTGTGTTGCGGTTGCCATTTCGCAGCGGTGCGTTGTGGTGGCGTGCTCCGGCTGTGTGTGCAGTCTGCAATGTGCACGCTCCGAGGTTGCTGTGAGCTCTGTGTAGTCGTAGGGAGACAGGACTTGTGTTCTGTTTGCTTGTTTGGAGGACACGGGCGCTCTTCCCACATGCTTCTCAGACAGTTCAAGGTCAGTGATGTGTGACTCCTTCCAATTAACTTGCATGTGGCCGACATGGGGGAGTGTTTTCTTCTTTCTTCCCCGTCCGTTGTGTGCTTCTGTGATATGCGATATCTGCCCTGTGGTCGGTCTCCTCGGCATGCCTGTGTTGGTCTATTCTTGGACAATGGCTGTATTCACCGGCTTCTGTCGTAGGGCTGTGGTTTCGGTGTTGGAATGGAAGGTCATTCAGTGCTGTCTGCTCTCCCTTGTGTGGGCGGCAGGCTGCCTTTCCGCTCTGCGTTGGGCCTTGTGTGTGAATGTTATTCTTGGGCCACCTGTTGTCGGTCCCCGTGCTCTTTGGTGTTCCGTTTTATATGTCTTGTTCATATGTGCAGGGTGGTATGGGTTTTTCAGTGTGGTACTGGCGTTCCTCTTCCCGAATGGGCCCTGCTTCTCCTAGTTGGTGTGGCCGCCGCTGTGTGCTACGCCATGTTTGTTACACTGGGGTGTGTCCTGCTGTTGCGTGACTTCACTGACATGTGTGCGTCGGTTGTGTGGCGTTGGGTGTTGTCCGTGAATTGGGCGTTGGGGACATGTCTGTGGCAGGCCTGTCACGTGTCATGTGCGTTCGGGGTGGGGCTGATGTGTGTGCTGCTTGGTTGTGTCCCTGTGTCTGTGTGCGACGCATGCATGGCGCTGCGGTTGGCCTCTGCGTTGTGCGCATGTGTGGCGGCGTCATCGCTGCTTTGGGGCCGTGACGGGGTGGTTGGTTCCTAGTCCCAGGTGGTGTGTACACATGTGTTCCGCGATGTTACGATTTGGCCTGTGTGTCATATGTGGATGCAATGGTGGATGTGTAGTGTACACGCGCTGGTGGGGGGTTGTCCGCTTTTTCCGCCCTTGCACTGTGTGCGCTGTTTGCGTGCACTTGTTGTGTGTGTGCCTACCTGCGTCTCCGCGGTACGTTGCGTCCTTGGTGGTGCATCAGCAGAAGCATGGGAAGGGCCTGCAGTGCTGGATTCATGCTCGGGGTGCCGCTTCTTCGTTGTCCGTGCTCTGCGTCCGTGTTACCGCCTCTCTTTCACGTGCGGTGTCTCTTAGCCGTGGGAGCCGTTTGTTTGCGGCATCGTAATTTATACGCCGGGCGGGACGTGTTTCGTCGGACGGTGTGTGTCAGTTGGGCTGCGCCGCTACGTGTACGGGCGCACTTTGATGGCGGACGGTGTTGCTGGCTTGCCGGCGGTGTTTGGCCTACTTTTCGCATCGTAATTGGACGGGCGTGTGGACTGCTGCGTGCCGGCGGTAACTGGTGGTTTTTGCATCCGCTCGCCATCGTAATGAGCCCCTTAATTATTAATTGGTAATTAATTTTAATTCATTGATTAATTGGTAATTAAATTAATTATGTTATTTTTAACGTGTAGCGGGTTGTGGATTTATAGGGGAATAGGGTGGGAAGTAATTTAATTATAATTAATTAATTACTATGTTTTTATTTATTGTTATTCATTGTTAATTTATTGTTAATTAATTATTAATTGGTAATTAATTTATATTAATTGGGTAATTTATACTTATATTAATTATAATTAATTTATTAATTTTTATTTATTGTTATTGTTGATTGATTTATTGTAAATTAATTATTAATTGGTAATTAATTGTAATTCATTGATTAATTGGTAATTAAATTAATTATGTTATTTTTAATGTGTAGTGGGTTGTGGGTTTATAGGGGAATAGGGTGGGAAGTAATTTAAATATAATTAATTAGTTAATATGTGTATATTTATTGTTATTGATTATTAATTTATTGCTAATTATTTATTAATTGGTAATTAATTTTTATTAATTGGTTAATTAAAAATTATATTAATGACAATTAATTTATTATTTTTATTTATTGTTATTGTTAATTAATTTATTGTTAATTAATTTTTAATTAATTAATTTTTATTAATTGGTTAATTGATAATTACTTTATTGTTAATTAATTTTTAATTAATTAATTTTTATTAATTGGTTAATTGATAATTAAATTAATTGTTATTTTTTTATGTGTAGCGCGTTGTGTGTTTAATGGGGAATAGGGTGGGAAGTAATTTAATGTTATTTAAGTAAATATTAATTTAATTTAATAGGTATTTATTAATAATTATTTGGTTAAATAATTATTAATATGTTATTTATTTAAAAAAAAATTTTTTTTATAAGTATGTGAATTTAACCCCTACGCGATCCTACATTTTCCCTACTGTTGCACTCACTGGAGTGGGAATAGTAATTTTTACCCCTACGCTATCCAACACTTTCCCTACTGTTGCACTCACTGGAGTGGGAATAGTAATTTTACCCCTCCGCTATCCAACACTTTCCCTACTGTTGCACTCACTGGAGTGGCAATAGTAATTTTTACCCCCCCCCCGCTATCCAACACTTTCCCTACTGTTGCACTCACTGGAGTGGGAATAGTAATTTTTACCCCTATGCTATCCAACACTTTCCCTACTGTTGCACTCACTGGAGTGGGAATAGTAATTTTTACCCCCGCTATCCAACACTTTCCCTACTGTTGCACTCACTGGAGTGGGAATAGTAATTTTTACCCCTACGCTATCCAACACTTGCCCTACTGTTGCACTCACTGGAGTGGGAATAGTAATTTTTACCCCTACGCTATACAACATTTTCCCTACTGTTGCAGTCACTGGAGTGGGAATAGTAATTTTTACCCCTACGCTATCCAACACTTTCCCTACTGTTGCACTCACTGGAGTGGGAATAGTAATTTTAACCCCTACGCTATCCAACACTTTCCCTACTGTTGCACTCACTGGAGTGGGAATAGTAATTTGATTTCCTCCGCTATCTAATATTTTGTATTTTTTTAGCTAATGTACTGTATAATTATTTTTTAAAAGATTTAAAATAAAAATAAATGTTTTTAATTTGTTACATATTTTTATTTAATTTTTATTTATATTATTGTTTTATGTGTATAGATGTATTTATAATTTATAAAAATAAATTAAACAATTTATAAGTTATTAAAATAAATATTAAAACATATTAATAAGTAAGTATATATATATTATATATTATATGTATATGTTTAATGTATTTTCAAATTATATATATTACTTATAATTTTTAAGCATTTTAAAATATTTTTAACTATGTTTCTTTTAATTATATGTATTATTTACTTTATTTTACAATATTTTATTAACTTGAATTAAAAACGATATTTTTAACAACGATATTTGTGACATCGATATTTTTTTTCTCGATATTTTTGTACTTACCTTAATGTAGATAGGATGTCGATATTCTTGTCTTCGATATTTTTGCTGCGATATTTTTGTAGGTCGATATTGTGACCTTCATTATTTAGTCAGTGATTCGGAGAATGAGAGTTTTAATTCTGACAATGCCAAATGATGGTGCGTGAGGGAGGAGGAAGATTGCCTTCTTGGCTCATTCTTAGAGGTAGACCAAAGTGGACCATTTGTAGAAAGAGATGTTAATTACCACCAAGTGTCATTTCTCATTGACTCAGGTACTACCCATTCCACTATTAGAGCAGCAGACGTCCCAGACCTGCCTCACTTGTGTAAGAAAATCCAAGTTCTTGGTGTCACAAAAAAACGAATAACCAATCCTGTTTCAGCGAAAGTGCCTATAAAAATAGGTTCATTTGAGGAGGATCACCAATTTGTGGTATTTGACTAAAGTCCTGTAAATCTGTTAGGAAGGGATCTTTTGTGCAAGTTAAACTGCACTATTTGCTGTACACCAGATGGTGTTACATTTTAAATGCATGATGAGAATGTTGAATTTAAACTGGCCCGACAAGGAACAGCTGTAGAGTTGTATCCTATAAGAACGGTAGAGGATTTACCTCCTGAGTTACCTCCCGAGTTTCAAGAAAAGACATCAGACTAATCAAGAATGTAGAACCAGTCTGAATCACAATAAAGCCAAACATTGCTATATAATCTAACACCTGAGACAATAGCTGGAATAAATCCAGTGATTGAGAACATGTTAAAACAGGGATTTTGAAAGAAATTGTCGGAAGTCTTTGCAATTCGCCTTTTATGGGTCTACAAAAGCCCAATGGGACATATAGACAGGATCTTTGAAAAATTAATATCTAGTTGTTTCCAAATTTAGCATATTTAGTTATCAACTGATCGACACAGAATCTGGCCTGATGAGACCGATAACCCACTCCCCCTATAATCTCTTTCTCCTGCTTCTTCTCCCCTTATGGACATTCTAGTTACCTGTTGTTCTTTATTGCTGCAAACGCCTTATATATCCTCATAGGGCTGGTACAGCATTCCTGATTGTATTTCTATACAGGAGATAATATAATTACTTATTTCCATTGATTGCTGATTTAAGAGCTGAGAATACTTCCCAACTTGACATGCAGAGGCTTTATGCTTATGGATTGATTCCTTCATCAGTACTCTTTATTGAGTATCTGAACTGACATCCTACTTCAAATTATTCAAAATTATTTAGATTTGAAAATTCCTTTACGTAACACACTTGCTGCATTATTTTAAAATTCACTGGTATTTTGGCTAATATTTATGTTACCTTATATTGAAATATCAATTATTGGATTATATTCATTATTAAAGTTGATGCTTAAGAGGCTAAATTCTACTGAAAACTATAAAATACTAAAAAGAAACTGAAAATAAAACCCTTTACCTCACACAAATTCTCTTTATTGACTAAACTAAACGTTAGTAATGACTCACTATGTAACCAGATTGATGTAGATGTTTGTGCCTTTCAATTTCTCCTTGTTGATGAGCAAAGGTCCATATGACCAGTGGCCGGGTTATTTAATGATTACACCCGAAGATTAAGGTATAGAAAACCCCACTCCTTCAGGTGATAGTGAGAGGATGGTGAATGTCACAAGAGAAAAGGAGCTGAACTAATTTGCCCAAGTTTAGAATTGTCCATGTCCCTTATGTCCAAAGCTCGAACTTGAAGACTAAAGGAGCTAGCAGTTTTGAAGGCGGTTCCAATGGTGGAGGTGTGAGTAACAATAGGGTTATGAGTCGAACTTGAGAGTTCGTTATTGTGTTGAAGTTATGTGTACTGTGTTTTGGTAAAGTCAATAGAATAGTTGTGTTTATGCTTAGATGTTGAGCAGTTGAAGTTGTTATCGGAATGGAAGTAGTCCAAGATCCCGAAAAAGATATTTTTAAGAAATAATTAGTTGTGGTATTATTTGTCTGCTAAGGTTTTGTGGTGCAGATTTGTGAGGTACTATCAATTGCACAACTGTGATAGGGACTATAACAAATTATTGTGATTGTACTAATATTGATTGTGTTAGTGAAATCCATTGCACAAAGGAGAAACTATATCAGTAAGGGTGATTTCTCACTGGAAAAGATTTCATTTTGTGTGTTTTTGTGTATAGGGAAGTTGGAGGGTGCTAAAACCTTATTTTCGATTGTTTCTTGTATGAATGAACTACTTTGAATTCTTTAGCGGAGCAGAAAAAAGTTATTTGTTTATTGTGCTTGCTTAGAGTTGTAGAATTTTGTGTACGAGAAAATTGTAAAGGAGGGTGAACTGCTGCAAGGAGTGAAAAATTACGTCAGAGTGTGTCATGCTGGGATAGGTCAGTTAGTGTGAAGTGCCGCACTGAGACTGGTTGACGAGTCATCAAGTACTAAGTGCAATAGGCTTACGAAAAGAGAATTGTGCAAGAATTGGAAGAGATTGACATACATAGAATTGTAAACTGAACCAAAACATTGAATTTTTCAGAGTTTGATCACCGTTCATTCAGTGTTAAATTTTTGTGATCATGAAATGTTTTAAGGCTCTTAGGGGCCGATCACGATGGCGGGCGGATCGCCCAACCGGGCCGGCGGTAGTCACTGCCGGCCCGGCGGGGGCGATCCGCCCACCATCCACCTGAATATTCCCACCGCCAAATCAGGATGGCGGTGGGAATGGGAATGGTACCGCGGCGGACAGAAATACCGTCCGCCGTGGTCCCGCAAGGCGGCCCTTTTCCGCCCGCTTTGCGGAGCACGGTACAATGGGCCAATGGCCGCGGTGCCGTGCAGTCACCGCCGTAGGCATTACGAGGCCTGTCTTCTGTGGCGGAGATCCCGCCGCAAGAAGACAGGCGGAGAATGCCTTCGGGGGCCCGTTGCAGGCCCCCAGAGTGTTGGGGGGTGCACATGGGGGGTACCTATGGTACCCCCCTGCATCTGCATGTACAAGGTGGCAGGCACCGCACGGTGCCTGCCACGTTGTACATGCAGATGCACAACATGTATTTTTACATTGCGGCGGGTGCTGCTTGCAGCACCGCCCGCCGCAATGTAAAAATACGGGATGCGCCCGCCAGTGTGGCGGACGCATCCTAATTCGTATAGCGGGACCGCCGCACCTATGGCGGGCGGTCCCTTTTGCCACTGCGATGGCGGGCGGACAAGAGTTTTGATGAGAAGTGATGTACGGGTCCCAGTTTGGAAGGATGAAGAAGTTTCCCTGGAAGGTACGCCAGCTTATTGTATGGGGACAAATGTAGGGCTTCATAAATGTTTGTAGCTTTGTCAATGGTTCAAGATCACTGAAAACGAAGGACCATTCAGATTTCCACAATATGGTGTTTTTGTTTTTAAGATTATTGAACATTTAAGGGAAAAATTATATGAAATGAAGACACCTCATAGGCCTACACAGTATGAAGCATTACATGCTTGGGAGCGAGCAGCTCATGCCAAACAGAAAGAAAAGTACCAGAATAGAGCAAAGAGAGCAGTGCGAAATTATGGATATGCTCAATGGGATGAAGGACAGCAGAGGTGGAGGAAATGAGTGGCCAAGGGATAGAATGTACCCATCTATAACTGCTGAAAATTCTAAAAAGGATAGGAAACAGGGAAATGATGATAAGGAAGCCACAAGAAAATCTGACACTGATAGTGATTCGGGGGAAGATATTTTAGATGCTTTGTTGTCCTCACATCAACCTCCATAAGTAGCTACTACAACCAGTATAGATGGTACTGTTGTGTACTTTATAGGGTGTCCATAAACGGGCTTTCTAGAATCATGACCTTATATAGGCACAATCCAACCTGCCCTTATATAGGCATAAAATCCCAGACCTTATTTAGGCATAAACCATGCATACCAAATACAGGCATGGATTCCGACATCCGTCCACCCTAGCGTCTCAACGAGTCCATGAAAAAACAGACCCTTAGGCTGCGGGAGTTTCCCTTGCCCAGGACTATTGATTTCTTCAAGGACTCATACATTATGCATGAACCTCTATTCCTTAGGGGATTCATTCATGACGTGTTTTGCTACCCAACTCACGTCAATGCTAACATTTTCAGGTATAAATATACCTTCCCAAACCCCTGTAAATCAGAGGAGACCTCGACTTCAGAGGAGCCCGATTCCCGGCCAGACGCACTGAGAAGACGCTGTCATTCCTGCACGCAGAGAGTCACGCAGAGAGTCCAGCTTCCAGTGATCTAACTTCCCTTGCGGGGTGTTGGAGTTCGAGTCCGGATAGAGATTCCTACCTCTCTCATTCTTCAGGTATGGAGCAGACTAGAACCTAGAGGGACTCTTGGCATACTAGACTCTTGGCATGCTAGGCGTAACTTACTCTTAGTATACTCTAGTCAGGAATACAGCACCTACTTCTACTTCTCCCTACACCTAGGATAGGTTAGGTACACTGGGTAGAACTAGGCTAGAAACGCATCGTATGAGTACTCGCATTTTTAGGCTGTGTCATTTTATGTAAATGCATATATGCTGAAAAGATAATGCTAACGCAGTATTATTTATTTCTACTGCTCACTCTGTACATTATTTATCTTGCATACTGTCTTGTGATCGTAACAGCACATCTAACTTACAACAGAAACAATACTGTTCAATATACCTTTTTATTGAAACGCCCGTCTGTTATTTCTGTGTAACTTTGAGGAATAACTGAATCATGCACGACTGAGCTGAGTGAAATAGTTATCTATTGTTTCTACGACTCTGGGACACGTCCTGATTCTGTAAGGGAAACACAGTGGTCATGTTTTGCGGCTGCCAGAAACTAATCCCTTCTTGTTGTCAAGAAGTTTCTAGTGACCTCTGAGCTAGCTGGCACAAGTAATTAAGTTTAATATACTCGATAGGGACATACCGACCTTAGTCCTATGTCAAACCTATAGGATATATTATTCCAATGCGCAGAGCCTATAAGGGAAATAGGAGCTACACTACAGTACTACAACCACTAGTAATACCATGGCTACAGCCCCTGTTGACTCAAATACGAATCAGATTGAAAGACTGCTAACAGTAAAAGAATCCTGCTCAGTGCTATACACAGATTTGGAAAGTTTTGGGTGAGATGGGTATTCCTTTGTTTATTTTGAATCTGCTAGTCCGATTGCATGATGGCAATTATGCTCAAGTGAGGTGGGGGTCACAAGAGCAAAAAACCGATAGGATTGAAGTGAGCAGAGGAGTACGCCAGGGCTGCGTTATGGCGCCTACCCTATTTTCCCTCTATGTGAACGGGGTGGTTAGTTTCCTTCAGGAGATTCCAGCTGATGCCCCGGTCCTGGCAGGAGATAGGGTACCCACACTCCTGTTCGCAGATGTTACGCTGTTGATTTCCAAGACCCCGGTTGGGCTACAGAGACTTCTAGACAGGTTCCAGCTCTTTTGCACTTCAAGGGGGTTGATTATTAACACCACAAAGACCAAATTAATGACATTCAACCCCTACAAGCCCTTTAGGCACATTTTTACCTTGGGTGGAACATGCTTGGAAAGAGTTAGCACTTTTGATTATTTGGGCATCCGACTCTCCGAAACAATGCATTGGAATCCCCACATCAACAAGATGCTTTTAAGTCATAAACGTGTGGCTGGGGCAATAGGCAGAGAACATTGCTCCTCACAGAGCAGACCTGTTGCCCAGGCGCTCACTATCTACGCTGCAAAGGCAGTTAGTTCTTCCCTTTATGGCGCGGAATTGTGTGGGTTTAACAATGTGCAAGAGATCTGTAGATCTGAACATAGGTTTCTGAGAGAGTTAGTGAGCCTCCCCCGGAATGTCCCACTTAAGCCCCTGATGAGTGACATGGGAAGACGCTCTTACAAAGACATTGCCAGAACAAGACCGCTGCTTTATTGGGCCCGCTTGTTGCGAACCACTGAACTCGCCAAATATGCCGCCGCATTTAAAGAAGTAATTCGTTTAGACTGCAATTACAGGGTTAGCTGGTTTACCAATATTAAGAAATTAGTACTTGCCTTAGGTCTCAGAGACGCTTGGGAGGGCCAGAACCCATCTGGTAAGGATGAACTTAAAAAGGTATATTGGGCTTGGGTTGATGCACAGGAGCTTAGCAACCCTAGTGTAGGCAGGATGACAGATGATTTTTACCAGATCAAACAGCATATATTTTTAGAGCCATATTTAGATTTTATTCGGATCCCAAGAGATAGGGCACTCTATATACAGTTCAGGGTTGGCTCCCTTTTAGTTCGTGAGTTAACTGCAAAATGGAGCCCACCTCGTCAGACAATCGCGGATTGCCCTTGCTGTGAGACACCAATAGAGAGCATGGCCCACCTCATGTTTGCATGCCCAGCATATTCCATGGCCAGATCGAGATGGCTAAAACCAATCTGCAGACAACTGGGCACCTCGGATCATAGTGTTGCCTTGCGGATCTTGAAATCAGATCCAAGAGCTCTCTTTGTCTGTGGCGTGGCAAAGTATCTTGGCTTTATTTGGTTTGTTAGGTCTAAATTCTTGCATAGGGAGGTATGAATTTATATTGTGAATGAATTTTTATATAATTTTAAAATGCCATCTGATAGCTTTAAAAGATGTATGTTCTTAATTTTTTTAACCAAACTCGTTTATCAAATTATATTTTAAAATCCATCAAATGTACAAATGAACTTTCCACTTTGGCCCAGGGAGTACTGTGTTGCTGCTAATATTTATTAACAAAATGATTAATTTTTTGTATATTGTCCCTGGATGGAATGTATATATTTACCTTTTTATCGTCTTTATGATAACTCGTATCTTTTATTTTTGGCTTGTATGAATGAAGTTGCTTTTATGATACTTGTTATCGAAATAAAGCTATTTGACTGACTGACTGACTGATAAGGAAGCCACAAGAAAATCTGACACTGATAGTGATTCGGGGGAAGATATTTTAGATGCTTTGTTGTCCTCACATCAACCTCCATAAGTAGCTACTACAACCAGTATAGATGGTACTACAACCACTAGTAATACCGTGGCTACAGCCCCGTTGACCCAAATACGAATCAGATTGAAAGACTGCTAACAGTACCTCCAATTGCAACTGCACTTGTTGAAGCAGCCCTACAGTAATAGCTCCAGGTGTTCCCTCTTCTATTGCGACTGTTCCTGCACCAGTATCACAAGTTGTAACAGATCAGACATCAGCAGTTCCTATTGCAACTGCACCAATAATTATTATACAGAATCCTACTGCTCTAGGTGCAGTAGGAGGAGTAGCTGCGACAGCATTCCTCCTGATATAGCGCAACTCACAGATTGTCGCCTGGATGCCATCACAAAATGTTCAATCATTAAGAGAAGGGAGGAAGATTGTCTTTTTGACAATGATTGCACAGAGAGAGACAGGACCATTTGACGATGGGATTTTTCTCCCATGGTTTGAGGAAACCCTTGAAAATAGAGGAATGGGAGAAACAGAGAGAACATCTGCTAGTCAGTAAAGGGCAAAGCCCCTAGATGAACCAAAATTGAAGGTAGAATTAGAAGCGATTATTCAAGGATGCCTAGACATTTCACATTTGAATCAATACCAGGAAAATGAATTTATATATTTGAGTAAAGAAATCACAAGACGTGCAGCTGCCACACATGACAGACTAACTGAATTGGCAGGAAAATACAAAGTGGATCTCTCTAAGTGTGTCCCTTTACAGAAACGTTTTAGGGCACAGTTAAGATGATGAAGCTATTGTTACAATGTGATCCTCAGGAATGAGATTACACATTGCGGAGTTGGTAAAATGCATCCACAAATGGTGCAATTATGACAGATTAGAGAGCAAGTGAGCAAAGAAACAGGGAAAAACAAAGAAGCAATCAGATGCTACATAAACAAATGGTAAGCCACCACCAGTGCCCCCAGATATAGATGAGGCTGTATTTTTCCCTATGAGGGAGATACCAGGTGGGGCTATGTTAATGAACCGTGGAGTTGATGTGATCTGGTAACATTAACAAACAACTTTCTGAAATTGAGAAAGAATCCCGCTCAGTGCTATACACAGATTTGTAAAAATTAGGAAGGTTTTATGGACAGCTTGAATACTTTCTTTTATATTATGGTATAGAATGATCTGTGGGCTTAATGTAAGATGCCTGTGCAATGGCTGTGTACTGAACCTCCAAGAGATGTGCGTACTTGTGCACATTCACCTGTGGTGATGACCAAGTATGAAGAGGTGATTACCTTTTTGTAAGGAAAGGTTCCAGCAAGGGATAATGATTGGTTGAAGACCAATAGAACTACTCAAGAAGCTAAAGAATCAGTGCATGCTTATTATGAACAATTGTTGCAAAATCCTGAAAAAAACAATATGGGGAGATTTGTGTCACAGTTCTTTTTCAGCTTTAGACCAGAGATCAGCAAGCATGCACATACAACAGAATGTGATTTGTTTGCAGATGAAACCTTTAGATGAGATACTGAGGTATGCAAAATATTGCAGGGAGGAAAAGAAATGAAGCAGAAAAGGCTTAAAGAGAAATGTATGCTAGCCCAGACTAAGCTGGCTCAAAAGGGATTCCAGAACCAATTACATGTTGATAATGTTAGTGGAATGCAAGGTGTTGGTTTTCAAGCTGGAGGTCAAATTGCACAAAGTGGAGTTGGTGCTCCGCAGGGTAGAGTTTGAGATGTTCCGGTTGATCCAAATTCTGAAATAGATATTGCAACGTTGAAGGAATCAACTCCTTGCCATAACTGTAACAGGCTCAGGTATTAGGAGATAGAGTATAGACAGAATCCAAATCGAGTGAGTGGTGATGGGCAAATGCAAAGGGTAACTCAGACTCAAAATGTTCCAGTTCAGATGCCAGTCCAAAAAATGCAGATGCCAATGCAGTCACAATTCAATCAATCAATCAATCAGGGATTTATAGAGCGCGCTACTCACCCGTGAGGGTCTCAAGGCGCTGGGGGAAGGCGGGTGTGCAGCTCCGGATCAGTCGAAGAGCCAGGTCTTGAGGCACTTCCTGAAGGTGTTGCATATGGTGCAGTTCCCACAAGCTCCCTTGGCTCTGCAGAATATGGGCAATCCCAGATTCATTATGATGAATCAAGTACCAAGAGCAAATTCATATCCATTCCAAAATCAGAATCCTTTTCAACAGTTCCCAATGTGGGAGAATGAGAGTTTTAATTCTGACAATGCCAAATGATGGTGCCTGAGGGAGGAGGAAGATTGCCTTCTTGGCTCATTCTTAGAGGTAGACCAAAGTGGACCATTTGAAGAAAGAGATGTTAATCACCACCAAGTGTCATTTCTCATTGACCCAGGTACTACCCATTCCACTATTAGAGCAGCGAACGTCCCAGACCTGCCTCACTTGTGCAAGAAAATCCAAGTTCTTGGTGTCACAAAAAAACTAATAACCAATCCTGTTTCAGCGAAAGTGCCTATAAAAATAGGTTCATTTGAGGAGGATCACCAATTTGTGGTATTTGACTAAAGTCCTGTAAATCTGTTAGGAAGGGATCTTTTGTGCAAGTTAAATTGCACTATTTGCTGTACACCAGATGGTGTTCAATTTTAAATGCATGATGAGAATGTTGAATTTAAACTGGCCCGACAAGGAACAGCTGTAGAGTTGTATCCTATAAGAATGGTAGAGGATTTACCTCCCGAGTTACGAGATACTGTAAAATCAGAAGTATGGGATTCTTTGGTTTTTCAGGAAAAGACATCAGACTAATCAAGAATGTAGAACCAGTCTGAATCACAATAAAGCCAAACATTGCTATATAATCTAACACCTGAGACAATAGCTGGAATAAATCCAGTGATTGAGAACATGTTAAAACAGAGATTTTGAAAGAAATTGTCAGAAGTCTTTGCAATTCGCCTTTTATGGGTCTAGAAAAGCCCAATGGGAAATATAGACAGGATCTTTGAAAAATTAACAGTCTAGTTGTCCCATGTTGTCCTGTGCTACAGAATCCAGCAACAATACTATTTCAGATTCCATGCACTGCAGAATGGTTTACCCTTGTTGCTCTCTGCCAAACCTTTTTCTTTATCCCATTGCATGAGGACAGTCAGTTCCTGTTCTCATTGGTATTTAGAGATAGAGTTTTGGTATGGTGCCAAGTTCCACATGGATATACAGAGAATCCTTTAAGATTTAATCAGATCTTGAAAAAGAATCTTGAGACTCTGCTGATGCCTTGCAATTCAGTTCTTGAGCAGTACATTGATAACCTACTTGTGGCATCAAGTACTCAAGAAGCTTATAAACAGGACAAAATTGTTTTTTCAAATCATCTAGCTGAAAACGGACACAAGGTGTCCTCAAGCAAATTACAATACTGTCAAAAAGAAGTCCTATATTTGGGACATCTTATTTAGAAGGGAATGAGAAAGGTGTCACAAGAGATAATAGAGACAATCCTGAAGCTGAGTCCATCTAGAACTCAGAGAGAGGCCAGAATGTTCCTGGGAATGGTTTACTACTGTAGGCAGTGGAAACCAAACTTTTCCCTAGTGGCCAAGCCTTTACTGAGGCTGACGCAAAAAGATGTACCCGATCCGCTTCCATGGGACAACGATTGCCTGGTTACAGTAAAATGTTCACACCGTTTTGCAGTGAGAGAGAGGGCTGCACTGTCTCAGTGCTTACTCAGTTGCATGTAGACAGTGGCATATTTTTCAATCACTCTTGACCCTCTTGCAGCAGGACTCCCCAGCTACCTGAAAGCGGTTGCAGCAGTTGGTGTCACTATTGAGAGATGTGACAGCATAGCGATGGGACACTCTCTTACAGTGATGGGCCCTCATTTGATGGAAATATTTTTCACTCATACCAAAACACAGTACTTGACGAACAGCTGACTTACAAAATACGAACAACAAATACTTGAGGCTGATAATATTGTTCTTAAGAAAAGTCAAACTCTCAATCCCGCTACATTGTAACAGTTACCTGAGAATGAAATTGAGAGGAATTAAGTTGAACATGACTGCCTAGATTGTACAGATTTATGCACCAAGCCAAGACCAGATATCAAAGATGACCCCTCGATGAGCCCGATTATGTCATTTTTGTGGGCGGCTCATGTTTACGGGACAATGAGGACACTTTGAGAGCAGCTTACACTGTTTGCACAATTCAAGGAGTGGTAGAAACCTCTTGGCTTTGAGGTGTTACCTCTGTGCAGGTGGTGGAATTAATTGCCCTTACAAGAGCATAGAGGGGCAGATTTACAAGCCCCCTGCGCCACCAGTACGTCACTTTTTGTGACGTACTGGAGGCGCATTCCACTTCTCCATATTTACAAGGAGAGGAAAAGCCACCCTGCGTGACTTTTCCTCTCCTTGTAAATATGGCCCCTTCACACGCAGCACTTTGCGGGGAAGGGGCGTTCCATGGGTGTTGCTATGGGTGTTCCCACGCAACACCCATGGAACGAGACACATTTCCAGATTTACGAGGAATCGTAAATCTGGAAATGTGTGTCAATCCTAGCGTAGCGAGGCGCAACGAGGAGAAATGTTTTCACTTCTCCTCGTTTTTTCCTCTTTCAAAGCGTGCTGCATTCTACAGCACGCATTGAAAGAGGAAAATGCCTGTAGTGATTGTTTTTGTGCAGGAAGGTGCCCATTCACAAAAACAATCTCCCCATGACGCAGGCATCCTTGCAGCATGGTGCAAGGGTGCCTGCGCCGGCGCATGGCAGCAGTTTGTGCGCCAGCGCAGGGGAGAGCACAAGAATGCGACATATTATTGTAAATATGTCGCTTTCCTGTGCTTCGGAAGTCCCACAGCGTGGCGCAGCCAAAGGGCTTGCGTTGCCGCGCTGCGGCACTTCCTTGTAGATCTGCCCCAGAATCTTTTAGCCCAATTGAGAGTGACTATATTTACAGATAGTCAGTATGGCTTTGGTGTGGTCCATGGTTTTCGGCAGAAGAATTTATGAAGTCACCTGGTTCCTCCATTAGAAATGGGGAATATGTGATGAAATTGTTTTGCAGCTTTGCAGTTACCCATGAGATTGCTGTAGTTAAATGTGCAGCCCACAGAAGGAGCAATGAATATGTCACTGTTGGGAACAAATACACAGAGGAAGTTGCACAATATTGCTAACTTGTGACATGCACATTTAATGGGGAATATACAAATGAATCCAATGAAGACACTACCTTTTCAATATTGTTGTTAGTAGCTGATACATGGGAAGAAATCAAAAAATTGCAGGAAGAAGTTTCAGAGGCAGAACGGGAAGGGTAGATCAGAGCTGGATGTATTAAAAATGCAAATTACATTTGGGTTTCAGCTGATGGAAGACCAGTGCTGCCTGTTGTTCCCCATAACACTACATTATCATGGCCCTGCACACATTGTAAGGGATGCAATGGTCAGATTGTTTAGGCAGAATTGGTTCAGTCCCCAATTCAGACTTTTACCAGAAAAGCTATGCCATAGGTGTGTTACATGCAAAAAGAACAATTGATGGACAGAATGCAGAACAATGTCATACATTCACCCCAGTACAGCGATCTGGGCCTAAATCCATTGTTTTTTTGCTCCCCATGCCAGTCCAGTTTGGACTCAGCCATATTCAAATCAGTCCAGCCCGAACTGCCAGGCCAGGTCCTCCCTAGACTGGAAACAAGCATCCTAGGACCGATTTCGGGGTTTCACCCCTCATCAGCCAGGATAGCTTGACTCCAGTGGCATGGAGAGCACGGGACCCACGTCTGGGCATACCCGTCCCACTCGGGGTGACAAATGCAAAAAGAACCATTGATGGACAGAATGCAGAACAATGTCATACATTCACCCCAGTACAGAGATCTGGGCCTAAATCCATCGTTTTTTTGCTCCCCATACCATTTCAGTTTGGACACAGCCATATGCAAATCAGTTTTGACCCTGCGCCCAATGGGAACAGTCCAGCCCGAACTGCCAGGCTAGGTCCTCCCTGGACTGGAAACAAGCATCCTAGGACAGATTTCGGGGTTTCACCCCTCATCAGCCAGGATAGCTTGACTCCAGTGGTATGGAGAGCACGGGACCCATGTCTGGGCATACCCGTCCCACTCGGGGTGACAAATGCAAAAAGAACAATTGATGGACAGAATGCAGAACAATGTCATACATTCACCCCTGTACAGAGATCTGGGCCTAAATCCATCGTTTCTTTTGCATATGTTGCCCTAAGTGGGAAGGGTATGCCCAGACGTGGGTCCCGTGCTCACTACACCACTGGATTCAAGCTAGCCTGGCTGATGAAGGCTGATGCCTTGAAACCAGTCCCAGGATGCTTGTTTCCGGTCCAGGGAGGACCCAGCTTGGCAGTTCGGGCTGGACTGTTCCCACAAGGAACAGGGTCAAGGCTGATTTGCATATGGCTGGGTCCAAACTGGGGTGATGTGGTGAGCAAAAGAATGATGGATTTAACCCAGATCCTTGTGACTGGGGGTGAATGTTTGCATTGTCCAGCATTCCGTCCATCAATTGTCTCTTTTGCATAGGTGTGTTACATGGCAGCAGATGAATGTAGGAAAATGAACCCATGTAACATTGAGCCACACTGGAATATCAGGAGGACCCTTTAATAGGAAGCAGTTGGACTTTATCAGAATGCTGTTTGTAATGGGCTGGGACATGTCCTAGTTATAGTGTGCATACTCTCCTGATGGGTGAAAGCCTACCCATCACGGGGAAATGAGTCTCACTGTAGCCAAACTGCTGTTACGTGAACTCATTCCCGGTTTCTCTAAGTTAGACCAAGGGGTCCATTTCAATAATGAGGTTCCTAGAATACTGTGTGTGGCACTTCAAGTGGAACAGGGATTGAACTGTAGCTATCGTCCTGAGGTTTTGGGGATAGTTGAAAAGCAATCTGAAATCTCGATTGAACAAAGTCTGTGCATCTACTTCTTTGAAATGACCAGATGCTTTACAGTTTTGATGAGTCTTTGAAGCACCCTTGACAAGAGAACTAGATGATCTCCACACAGAATTCTCAAAGGCCGTGTTATGAGATTGACTGCAGTGACTGCGAATGCGCTTGTAAACATCACAGATAACATGATACTCGATTACTGCAAAGGATTAGCTTTTTATTCTCTTGCAGATGTTGTAACTTTCCAGAAGCCTTCTGTTAGCTGGTGAATAGGCAATTGCTTTGTATAGACAGCGGATAGGGAGGTTCTCACTGGGAGGAGAGGAGACAATAGAAAGAATGAGTCATCATTAGAAAAGCCTGGACCATAGAATACGAACAATGACATTTTTCTAGGTCTAATGTCTAAAGTCTGTTGTATAAGTGTGAGAAGATGGGGAGTTTGTCTATTCCCAGGAGTTTACTGTAGATTACTGTAACCCTATTGGAAAAGACAGAAGACAAAAGAAAGTAATGTTAGAATATTGTGTGTTTATATTAGTGAGTGTTGCTAGAGTGGCAGCCGGATTTCCTTCCCTGACTCTCTGATAGGAGACTCATCTTTGAGTTTCTGATACTTCTCTACATGAGAGGTTGCTTTACTCATTTTCATTGATTGTCTGCTGATTTAAGAGCTGGTAATACTTTCCAGCTTGACATGCAGAGGTTTTATGCGGTATTTAGAAAGAATACAGGAAACAGAAATATTGTGGGTCTAAATATTGTGAAGGTAAGTTTCTTTAGGTGAGCAAAGTGTTACTATATATAACTCCACATATATGTACCTTGACGATATATATATCTTGCTGTTAGATGAGTGTATAATGATCCACTGTGTCAAAGGAGGCTGAAAGGTCCAAGAGAATTAGAAGAGCAGCAATTCCATTCTGGTACACTGTGTATTGAAGGTCATCCAGATAGAGATATGGGATGATTCGCTGCCTCTTCCGGGACGGAATCTGGGTTTGAAGTCAGAAAGTTTGGAATTGTTTTCAATGAATTGTGTCATCTGTGCAAAAGCTGCTCTTTCCGAAAGTTTGCCCAGGAATGTGTGTTTATATTAGGGAGTGTTGCTAGACTCGCAGCTGGATTTCCTTCCCTGACTCTCTGATAGGAGACTCGTCTTTGAGTTTCTGATACTTCTCTACATGAGAGGTTGCTTTACTCATTTTCATTGATTGTCTGCTGATTTAAGAGCTGGTAATACTTTCCAGCTTGACATGCAGAGGTTTTATGCGGTATTTAGAAAGAATACAGGAAACAGAAATATTGTGGGACTAAATATTGTGAAGGTAAGTTTCTATAGGTAAGCAAAGTTTTACTATATATAACTCCACATATATGTACCTTGACGATATATATATCTTCAAGGTACGTAGAAGTGGAGTTGTGTCCTCTATTCTGGCTTTCTTAAGTTGTTAGATGAGTGTAAAATGATCCACTGTGTCAAAGGAGGCTGAAAGGTCCAAGAGAATTAGAAGAGCAGCAACTCCGTTCTGGTACACTGTGTATTGAAGGTCATACAGATAGAGATATGGGGTGATTCGCTGCCTCTTCCGGGACGGAATCTGGGTTTGAAGTCAGAAAGTTTGGAATTGTTTTCAATGAATTGTGTCATCTGTGCAAAAGCTGCTCTTTCCGAAAGTTTGCCCAGGAATGGTCCTTTTGCTATGGGTCTGTAGCTGTCAGGGTCTTGATTGTCCAGGTTAGGCTTTTTTAAAAGGGGGCGTATGTATGTCTTTTTAAGGTCTTCTTGAAAAATTCTTGTAGTTAAGGAGTTGTTGATGAGTGTTTTTACTAGGATGGCCTCTGAAGTTGATATTAGGATATTTCTGAAGATTTGATGTGGACAAGGGTCAGCGGGACAGCCGACTGGCTTGGTCACTTAGACAAGATTCAGAAATTTAGTTGGTGATAGTTCTTTGAAGGAGCGTAGTTGCTGTGTTTGCTTTTCGCCGGACGGTATCGTTGGAAAAGGGTTGGGGCTGTTCTGTGTTTTGTTGTTTAAGTAGGTATCCAACATATTTGCTTTAGATGTGTAATGGTAAGCCAGTTTGTCACAAAAATCTTGAGCAATGGGATTGGTAGCTTCTGTGCATTTTGGCTTATGGAATTCAGTGAGTATTTCTAAGAATTCTTTATTGGTACACTTTGCATTGTGGATTCAGTTTGAATAGTAGAGTTTCTTTGCATTTTTGATTGCTGACTTACATAATCTGTTGTGTCTATGTGGGTACATCTTGTCTTCAGGGTAGTCTGTTCTGAGCCAGCTGTGGTGAAGATAAGCATTTTGTAGTTTGATTTTTTTTTATTCTGCATTTAACCAGGTGGCATGTTTTTTTTGTTATGCTTAAATGTCTTCAGAGGAATTAAGAGAACAAAAGCTCTCTGGAGCCATCCATAGATTGTTTGTGAATAATTGATGGTGACCAGATTTGTGTTGGAAGTAAGTAGATTTTCTAGTCCCTCCAAATTCTGCTTCTTCCAGCGAGACAGTGATGGGAAATGATGGCAAATAACCCCTTCGCTGCTAGACCTTTCCCCCCCCCCCCTTTGCTAAGCTTTTTTTTGGCTTTTTACAGGCGCTTAGGCCCCTGTAACTTTTTGACCACATAAGGTATCCACGCCAAATTTGCGTCCTTTTCTTCCAATATCACAGGGATTCTAAAGGCACCCAGGGTTTGTCTATCCCCCTGGAGAGGACCCAGAAATTAGCCAAAATACAGCTAAATTTGGGGGGGGGGGTTTTGGAAAAATTGGAAAAAAGTGCTGCAAATAAAAGCATGTTTTTTTTCCCTGCAACTGGTATCAACAAAGGGGTTGTGGGGCTGAAATCACCATTTTCCCAGCTTTCAGGGACTGACAGACTTTTGTCAGAAAACCAACATTTTTTACACAGTTTTGGCACATTACTGGGACATAGCCTATTTTTGCTATTTTTTGTGCTTTCAACCTTCTTCCAGTTAATGGTATAAATGGGTATGAAAGCAATAATGGATCCTGGAAAGCTATACATATTAGAACAGTAGACACAATTCTGAATTCAGCAAGGGGTCATTTGTGTAGATCCTTCAAAGTTTCTTTATAGAAACTTGAAAATATGAATAATTGAAAATGAGTTGAAAAAAACAGCCATTTGTGCCAACGTTTTCACCTGTAACTTCTTCTAATTATGACAGATGTTTGAAAGAAATATACCGTTACATCTGCTGGATCTTTCTGGTTGTGGGGATATATAGGACTTGTAGGTTCACCAAGAACCCGACGAATCCAGAGCCAATAACTGAGCAGCGTCTTGCAATGGTTTTTTATTATGTACCGGGTATATAGCAATTCATTTGGGAAAATATATACAGTGAAAAATCGGGATGAAAGACATCTATGTATTTCTGAAATTAGAACAAAATGTAGAGTTTAGAAACAGTAGCTATTTGCACATTTCCGAAATTGTGAGTACCCATACTAGCATGAGAATTATAGGCCATTTTTCAAAGTGGCTTCTTTTGTACACATTGTTTTTCATTTGGAAGGCAGAAATGCACTGAAAGTCAATAGGTTATAACAGTTGCTCTACAATTCTGTGTTACCCTAAGTCTCCCGATAAAAACTTTGTCCAAAAAAACACATTTTCCTCACATTTCTGTGGTGGAAAGCTCTGGTTTGCAGGGGATTCTGGGTAGGAAAACATTGGGGGATCCACGCAAGCCATACCTCACTGGACTCCCCCGGGTGTCTAGTATTCAGAAATGTGTGGGTTTGGTAGTTTCCCAAGATGGCCAGCGAACCCGGGGCCAAAAACCCAGGTGACCCCCCTTGCAAAACCAGTTTGTTTTGTGATAGGCAATTTTGATGTCTCCTCAATATGTTTTGGTCCCTTGCCTGTCGCGGGTACTTGACCCACCCACGCGAGTGAGGTGCCATTTTTATCAGGAGACCTGGGGGAATGCTGGGTGGTAGGAAGTTTGTGGATACATGCAGATTCCAGAACTTTCCCACACAGAAATTTGAGACAAATTTGATTTTTTTCAGCTAAATTTGAGGTTTGCAGGGGATTTTAGGTATGAAAACGTTGGGGGGTCCACGCAAGCCATACCTCACTGGACTCCCCCGGGTGTCTAGTTTTCAGAAATGTGTGGGTTGGGTAGGTTTACCAAGATGGCCGCGGAGCCCGGGGCCAAAAACCCAGGTGACCCCCCTTGCAAAACCAGGTTGTTTTGTGATAGGTAATTTTGATGTCTCCTCAATAAGTTTTGGGCCCTTGCCTGTCGCGGGTACTTGACCCACCCACGCGAGTGAGGTACCATTTTTATCGGGTGACCTGGGGGAACGCTGGGTGGTAGGAAATTTGTGTCAGCCCAGTGATACCACAACTTTCCCACACAGAAATTTGAGAAAAATTTGATTTTTCCAGCTAAAATTTAGGTTTGCAGGGGATTCTGGGTAGGAAAACGTTGGGGGGCCCATGCAAGCCATACCTCGCTGGACTCCCCCGGGTGTCTAGTTTTCAGAAATGTGTGGGTTTGGTAGATTTCCAAAAATGACTGTCGAGCCGGGCCCAAAAACCCAGGTGACTCCGCCTTGCAAAACCAGGTTGTTTTGTGATAGTTAATTTTGATGTCTCCACAATACGTTTTGGGCACTTGCCTGTCGCGGGTGCTTGACCCACCCACAAGAGTGAGGTACCATTTTTATCGGGAGACCTGGGGGAATGCTGGGTGGTAGGAAATTTGTGTCAGCCCGGTGATCCTACAATTTTCCCACACAGAAATTTGAGAAAAATTTGATTTTTTCATCAAAATGCGAGGTTTGCAGGGGATTCTGGGTAGGGAAACGTTGGGGGATCCACACTAGCCATACTTCCCTGGACACCCCGGGTCTCTAGTTTTCAGAAATGTGTAGGTTTGGTAGGTTTCCCTAGATGGCCGCCAAGACCGGGACCAAAAACTCATGTGACCCCCCTTGCAAAACCAGGTCGTTTTGTGATAGGTCATTTTGATGTCCCCACAATACGTTTTGGGCCCTTGCCTGTCGCGGGTACTTGACCCACCCATATGAGTGAGGTGCCATTTGTATTGGGAGACCTGGGGGAATGCTGGGTGGTAGGAAATTTGTGTCAGCCTGGTGATCCTACAACTTTCCCACACAGAAATTTGAGAGAAATTAGTTTTTTCATCAAAATTTTAGGTTTGCAGGGGATTCTGGGTAGGGAAACATTGGGGGATCCATGCAAGCCATACCTCCCTGGACTCCCCCAGGTCTCTAGTTTTCAAAAATGTGTGGGTTTGGTAGGTTTCCCTAGATGGCTGCCGACCACGGGACCAAAAACGCAAATGCCCCCTATGTATCCGAAAATGACCTGGTTTTGCAAGGGGGGGTGTCACATGAGTTTTTGGTCCCGGGCTTGGCGGCCATCTAGTGAAACCTACCAAACCCACACATTTCTGAAAACTAGAGACCCGGGGGAGTCCAGGAAGTATTAGCGGGTTATGATCGGAGAGGGTCTTACCTAAGTATTCAGCATTTGTTACCAGTAACTGTTTAGCCAGAGGACATAGGAATCTATCCAGCCTAATGTGTAAGTCATGTAGGGGGTAGTAAAAGGTATATTCCCTGATGTGAGGATGTAATGCTCTCAAAAAATCGACGAATGACCAATGTGTGGTCCATTGTGACAGATAGGGTGCAGCATAGTCTGTAGGGCAGTTAGTGAGGGGGATATGAGCACCCCAGCGCAGGTTTGAGAACACAGTTAAAGTCAGCACCAATTATCCAGTGCACATGGGCCCAGCCTGTCAAATGGGCAGAAGGGAGGAAAGGAAAGTTGATTGTCCAGTGTTTGGCAAGTAAATGTATCCCATCAATACCACCGTACTATCCAGCACCCCCTCAACTTTGGGATCTGATTCAATGGTGATAGTTCAAAAGGGAACAACCGGTCAGATCCAGATAAGTGCCCCTCTAGCAGTATCCCGATTCCGAAACACTGGCCTCTCCAGTGCTTTTGGAGTTGGGCTCCTCCCCCCCTTGGAAAGGTGCGTTTTCTGCAAAAAAGCTATGTGGGTCCCTCTCCTCTTAAGGTATTGGTGTACAGTGTGCTGTTTTTTAGTTGTGGCTAGATGGTGCTAGACCTAAGCAGAAAACGTGTGACCAATGCTTGTTATTCCTGTTTACCGCGTTGTTACAATGCTTGTTTTGGAATCAAGGTAACCCATGCACTTGCCAATGCTTATTTTGGAACCTGTGTGCTTTGCAAGTTCCTGGGAAGACAGTTTCCTCTTGTGCTATGCAACCACCATGCTTTCATAGCTTGCAGGAGTGTTTAGCCACGTGCTTTCAACTGCAGCCCTACTTGGCTATAAATAACCATGCCTCGTACATGACGGTGCTTGGCTTTGTTCCTGCTCCGGCGTCAGCAAGACTTCACCGCTGCTCCAGATGGGCCTCCCGCATCCCCTGCTTACGCTGCCCTGATTCACCAGTGGCCAGCTCGGGAGCGACGGTGCTTGGCTTTGTTCCTGCTCCGGCGTCAGCAAGACTTCACCGCTGCTCCAGATGGGCCTCCCGCTTCCCCTGCTTACGCTGCCCTGCTTCACCAGTGGCCTGCTCTGGAGCACTGCAGCCTCTACACGGCGGTCCCCGGAAACTCTCACAGATCGATTGAAGCCCTGCACTCTGTCTGTCAGCTAAGTGGAGTGCGCTTCTTGGGGGACCCTTTTATGTGTTTTAGGCTTCGGATCCTGAACTTGAAAAGCTGTGCTAGCGTCCACTGAAGATTACTTGAACCGAAATTCCTTGGCAATTGTGTGGAACTTCCAAGAGAATTAAACCCTTGGGACAATTGTTTAGGGCAATAGCACTGATTGTTTTTGCTTTTGCTTTCACATTACTATGGGCAGTGTGTATGATTGAGAGTGATGGACAATTGCCAGTCCTCTTCCGTTTATTTTCTGTTATTGTTACCAGTTAGAGTGTCATTTTTCTTCTACTGAAAGCCAGGGAGCGCTCTACATTATTTTCTGTTATGGTTATGATTATGTTATGATTTACTTGAACAGCTACTAAGTCTCCTGAGAGTGCTAGATCAGCATAAGAGGTCTTTGGGGTTGCATTTGAACACTACAAGATTACGCAGTTTATCCTTGAGACAATCCTTAATCTGAGAATTTACGAAGTGAGTGATTTTAAGTGTTCTGCTCCGGTGACAGGTGATTGTGCGAACTAATGTTTATTGTAATGTGGTCATTGTTACCCATTAGCAGAAGGCCTCACTGACGCATTTTGCATTTCATTGTTCCGTCCAGAAAGCACTCCAGAGAATAACACTAACAATCTCCTCCACTCTCGCCCGGCTGAACCAGGCGGAAAGGCGTAGCAATGTCTTTTTTCTCTCTTTCAATTCTCCTTCCCTTTTGAGACATCTGCCAGGACTCCTGTGACATATCAGCAGTGTCTCGAGGTGTCCCAGGAGGTCGGGGACCTGCTTTTCAGATGAGCAGCCGTGCCACGACATAAAGCCAAGCCACAACATACAGGGCTGCTTGGGTGATGGACTTACCGGGAGGGTCTTTTGAGGGTTTAGCACAAGCCTTAGGGGCCGACAAGGGAGGCCCCTCCTTATTAAATCTGACTCGGGCCCTAACTGATTTACAATAGGAAGGCAGGAAAACCAGGACTTGCGGCGCAAACTGCAATGGTATAAGCCTCAAGATAATACATGGGATGGTGCTAGACCTAAGCAGAAAACGCCTGTCCTGCAGCCACCCAGATTTGACTTTTTTGCAACAAGCCACATAACTGTTCCTACTCAAACCACTACCACAACCACAGCTTCAGACCCCATGCAACTGACTGTCACTACACCTACACCCACTCGCCTAGTTCCCCGGGAAGGTTCTTTTTGGTGACAGCACCAAGTGCAAAACATCCATGAACCAATTGCAATTACTTTGTTGTCCAACTGCCTTCGAAATGATGCCACTAAGGTAGCATTTGTTATTTCATACCTGGGAGGGAATGCCACAATGTAGTCTATTCCTCTGGTGGAGCGCAATGACCCGCTGCTCTACGACTTTGATCAGTTTAAGGAAGCCATGCGTAGGCTCTTTGCTAAACATCTGTTTGTGCAAGCCAGCAACAATGAGCTACAGAGCTCACGACAGGGGAATAAGGACTTATTGACCAACATCACCTCTTTTGACCTGCTGATTGCCGAGACCGAGTGGCCAGAGGAAAAATGCACTTCCGCCTTTTATCATGGGCTTCGAGATGACCTGAGGACGGCCTAGTCCAGATAGTGGAACTGCCCACCAAATGCTTAGAATTCATCGACTTGCTGGTTCACTTAGACAATTGTCTTCAAGAACACAAAGGCAAGATATTGCACTGTGAAACACGCATCGTGGTCAAAAATACAGAAAAGAAAGAATTGGCTATTCCGGCCCACAATACTTCTGAGCCCCGTGCAGATCGGTGGGTTGCGGGTACCTCTGTCCATGGAAAAGTGAAAGTTGAACCTGTATCTATATTGTGGCAAGGCCGGGCATTTCGCCCGAGAATGCACAAGTAAGTCCAACACCTCTAAATGGGCGTTAGGTCCAGTAGCAGAGCCAGAATCTTGTGGTACTGAGCAGGCAGAAAACATCCAGGCTCGATAACGACTCAGGTCGCCTTATCGAGCAGCTCCACACATGTGGTCTAACATCAGTTAGTAAATACCATGACTCCTCTGCCTCGCCATCTTACGCTTATTTTGACCTTGGTTTTATCTCCTCAAGCTCACAAGGTCCTTCCCATACTACTTGATTCTGGGGCTACAGGTAATTTACCGGATTTAGGCCTTTCTAAGACTCTAGGTATTTCAATGATTCGAAAGGGCACCCATGAACCATTTAGAGCTGTAGACGGCTCAGAACTGTCTTCCAAACTAATAGTCCATCAAGCTGGTCTTCTGACTATGATCTGGGCTAACAGTCACTCTGAGCAGTTTCAATTTGACCATATCGACACCCAAGTGTTCGGGCCCATACTGGGAATCCCATGGCTACAGTTACATAACCCGAAAATAGATTGGGTAGCCAGGAAGGTAAAACTGTATTCCAAGCAGTGCTGGCATTCCTGTTATTAGGAACCACCTCATTTATTGTTCCTCTACATTGTGCATCCACTCAGACCACCACCATGTCCACTGTGTTAGACACACAAAAGATACCTGAACTATATTGGGATTTCCATGATGTCTTTTGAGAGCGATATAGGCCACTCAGTTGCCTCCTAATAGGTCTTATGATTGCCACATAGACTTGATCCCAGGGTTATCGTTGCTGTGTAGCAGCGTGTGCACACTGTCAGAGTCGAAGACCCACTCTCTCCCTGAATACCTCAATGACTTGTTGGCCAGAGGTTTCATCCGCTATTCTATGTCACCCATATCGTCACCTTTGTTTTTTGTGCCCAAAAAAAGAATGGCGAACTGCGCGCCTGTATTGATTACAGCGTCGTAAACAAGGTGACTAAAAAAACTGCTACCCCGCCCTCTAATACCAGTCCTGTTAGATTAAGTACGCAACTCCACTATTTACACTAAACTCACCCTACAGTGTGCCTATCACTTGATCTGTGTAATGGAGGGGGATCTGTGGAAGATGGTGTTCTGGACCTCATTTGGTCTTTCGAATACACGGTGATGCCCTTTTGTCTGTGTAACACCTCTGCGGCCTTCCAATTGTTTATCAATGCAGTGCTACAGGAGTTCCCCTCATCCGTGTAATAGTTTACATAGATGACATCCTGGTTTATTGATTCTTCCCGGAGGAACATGTAGGACACGTATGAGCAGTTCTCCAAAAGTTAAGCGAAAACCTATTGTTTGCCAAATTGGAAAAGTGTGTCTTCCATTGCAGAACTAAAAAACTTTTGGGGGTACGTCATTTCTCCTTATTGGATTTCTATGGACCACTCAAAAGTGTAGGCCATACTAAATTGGGAAGCCCCAAAGTCATTCAAGGAAATCCGTAGATTCCTAGCCTTTGCCAGTTTCAACGGCGATTCATACCCTAATTTTCCACAGTGGTTTCTCCAATCACATGCCTTCTGAAGAAGGGGGGGGTTCCTTTCCTTTGGGACGCACAAGCAGAAAACGCCTTCCAGTGTCTTGAAAAGACCTTCACGGAAGCTCCTATTCTTCACCACCCATACCCATCCCAGCATTTCTTGATGAAAGCTGATGCTTCCCAGGTATTGGTGGGTTGTGTTTTCTCTCAATGGGAGCCTGATTCTGGGCGCTTTCATCCGGCAGCGTATCAAAAAGCTGCTCCCAGTGGAACAGAATTATACGGAGACTGAAAAAGAGCTGCTTGCAATTAAGCTTGCCTTCCAAGAGTGGCGTCATCACCTCCTAGAAGCTAGGCACATTATAACAATTTACACTGACCATCATGACCTCCAGTTCTTTCAAGTCACCAAAGCCTTGACACCACGCCAGCTCCACTGGTTATTCTTCATTAACAAATTTAATTTTGTTGTCACGTATAGACCTGGCAGTGCGCCCAGCAGAAGGAAGACACTGTTTCCATATTGGGTTTTTCCCCACCTCATCCAGACATTGAACATTCCCGGCCCATCGTACCCTCAGAAAAAATCATACCTCTATGCTCCTCGCATGATTTTCTTGAGAAACTGCGAATGGTGAAAGACACGACATCCTGTCCCCCTGATGTCACAGAATGGGAGGATTTACCCTACTACACTGATCAATCAATCAATCAATCAGGGGGTTTATAAAGTGCGCTACTCACTGGTGAGGATCTCAAGGCGCTGGGGGGGTGGGGGGAGCAGCTCCAGATCAGTCGAAGAGCCAGGTCTTGAGGCTTTTCCTGAAGGTGTGCAGAGTGGGTGAGCGTCTGATGTTGACTGGGAGCTCGTTCCAGGTCTTTGCTGTGACGTAGGAGAAGGCTCTTCCACCTGCTCTGGTTCTGCGGATGCGTGGGGTCTCTGCCAGGGCGAGGTCGGAGGAGCGGAGGTTCCTTTTGGGTACGTGGAAGGAGACTCTTTCGTTGAGTCATTTGTCATTTGTTCATCCCCTCTCAAGAACTGCGAGATACTGTGTTGCATTGGGAGCATGATTCCTTATTTGTAGGTCATCTTGGGGAGAAGAAAACACTAGACTTATTTCAGAGGTGGTTTTGGTGGCCTACATTAGTACAAGATGTCAGGAGATATATCCAAAACTGTCCCACCTGAATCAATGCAAAACCCCACACATACCACCTTCAGGGCTATTGCAGCCTTTACCAGTCCCTCCAGCCCGTGGCCTACAATAAGCATGGATTTTATCACGGATCTCCCTCCTTCCAATAGGTATTCCGTCATTTGGGTGGTGGTGGACTATCTAACCAAAATGGCCCACTTCATTCCCTTGACGCTTCTTCCCACAACATCCGGACTTTCTCATTTGTTCATACAACATATCATACAACTTCATGGCCTGTCCTCCTTGATTGTTTCCAATCGTGGAGCCCAATTTGTGTTACGATTTATGCGTGGCTTCTGCTCCTCGGTGAGAATAGACGTTCATTTGTCCTCCGCGTACCATCCCCAGATCGATGGCCAAACAGATCTTGTAAATCAATCACTAGAACAGATCTTGAGATGTTTGATATCCATGTGGTCCACTGAGTGGGATAAAGCCTTGCCCCTCGTGGAGTTTGTATATAATAATAGTGTTCACGCAGCCACAGGGGTGTCCCTTTTCTACTGTTTGTTCGGTCAGCACCCCAGAATGTGTTTGCAAAAGTCCCCTCAGTACAGGCACACCATACCAGGTTACACAACATTCAGCAACCAGCTCAGCATCATCTAGAACAGTACCAGAAGCAGATAAAGACTCAAGCATATAAACACAGAAAACCAGCCCCCTTATATCAGACTGGAGACCAAGTATGGTTTTCATCCAAGAACCTGCAGTTGGCAGGATCCAGGAAGCTGAATTCCCACTTTCTCAGTCCCTTAACTATTAAAAGGATTATAAACCCCCTGGCGGTTGAATTGGACTTACCCAAGGAGTACAGGGTGCACCCTGTTTTTCATGTCTCCCTACTCTGTATGTACTCCCTGGCACCCGTGCTGCCCCCCACCTCTGATAAAACTTGACAGCCAATGGGAATTTGAAGTTGCTAACGTTCTGGACTCCAAACGCATCCGGGGAGTTTTACACTACTTACTCGCCTGGAAAGGTTACCATTCTGAGGACAATTCCTGGGAGCCCGCTACCACGGTCCATGTTGCTTCCCTTGTTCGACAATTCCATCTACATAATCCAATGAAACCTCGCCCCCTTAGAGGGTCCTTGGTGGGGGGGATTGTCAGGAATTTCCAGCACCTGCCCCAGTCCTGCATGGTTTGTCAACATGCTCTGGGGTCATGGATCAATCATGTGCATTTAGCACTGTGATATATGTGATATTGTATATGTTGGTCTCTGTTATGTGTTGCTAGAGCCATTGCTATTTAGCACTTTATTGAGTGTAAGTACTGTTTTTTATTACACACTCTTGGTGTGACCAATGCTTGTTGTTCCTCTATACCTTGTTGTTGCCAATGCTAGCAACTTCAGGCAACACACAGCAAAGGGACAGTACTCTTCCTTACAGCTCTTCAGCTCTGGTTTCTTGGCAGAGGTTCCTCTGGATTCCAGAAGTAATCTAAAGTTCTGGGGTCTTAGGTCTAATACTTATACCCCTTTTTCCCTTTGAAGTCTTTGTTCAGAAAGTCTCTCTTGCTCAGTAAAACCAGTTTTGTTCTCTCTGGTCCAGTTTCACTACAGGAGGTGGAGGCAGCATTGTGCAGAGCAGCCACAGCCTAGTCAGGTGTCAGTGACAACTCCTCCCACCACTCTAGCCCAGGATGGCCCATCAGCATATACAGGGCACACCTCAGCTCACTTTGTGTGAGTGTCTGGAGTGATTGCACAAACAAACCCTGTCAGTTTAAAACCAGACAGTGAATACACAAGTAGGCAGAGGCACACAGGATGGTTAAACAAGAAAATGCCCACTTTCTAAAAGTGGAATAACACACAATTTAAAAACCACCTTTACTAAAAGGTGTGTTATAAAATTCTGAGTTTTGAGATTTGGAGCACAAATTCCAAATCTCTAGCTATTTCCAATTGAAAGTTACACTTGTAATATGCTACACGGCAGCTCCAATAATGGCCTATTGGAGAGATGGTACTTGCAAAATTGAAAAGGGAAATTGGCAGTATTTCACTATAAGGACATGTAAAACACACCAGCACATGTCCTACCTTTCACCTACCCTGCACCCTACCCATGGGGGTGCCTTGGGCCTATCTTAGGGGTGACTTACATGTAAGAAAATGGAAGGTTAGGGCCTGGCAAGTGGGTGTACTTGCCAGGTCGACATGGCAATTAAAAACGTTGCGCGCAGACCCTGCAGTGACAGGTCTGAAACACATTTGAAAGGCTACTTGTGTGGGTGGCACAATCAGTGCTGCAGGCCCACTAGTAGCATTTGATTTACAGGCCATGGGCACACACAGTGCACTTGACTAGGGACTTATCAGTAAATCAAATGTGCCAATAATTGATAACCAATCATAATCACACAATTTACACAGAGAGCACTTGCACGTTGACACTGATCAACAGTGGGAAAGTGCCCAGAGTACCTAAACCAGCAAAAACGAAATCCAGCACACAGTCAAAAATACAGAAGGTCGAGGCAAAAAGTCAGGGGAAACTATGCCAAGGATGCCAGATCTGACAATGAGCTTGTACCGAAACTGATCTTGAGGCCTAAAAATCATGTCAACTTAATAGTGCACAGGGCATAGCAATTGCAGTTTCTTAACACATAAATAAATTGCAAAAGATTACAAAAAAGATGTTATTTCAAAGTACACCAATATGAATATAATTTCTTGTTACACATGTAAATGTCTAAACATTAGTCTACACATACACTTTATTTCACCGGTTTCACAATGAGACACATCTAAACTTTACCTTCCCTTAAAATATTAACATATATAAGTGTTGCAAAACCTTTATTAGTCACATTTCCATGCACAACATTTATAAGTCTTATTAGGTTTCGTGTGAAATACTTTAAATATACAATACCCCATCTTCTCTTAGTAACATTTATCACACAGGATATATTCGAGTCTGACTACACATGATTATAATGCACTCCTACGGTGTCTTAAGACGAGATCAAAATTAGGCTGCTTCACCACTATACCTTATCAGTTACGGGAATAATGAAATATCCTCCAAGGGACTTGGGGCCACTTGTTCAATTCAATTAGATGGCAATCAGGCAGACTGTTGAACAGGTGGTATGTGAAGCAACACATGATTGAGGACTTTCTTAAGAGTGTCATCTAATGCTGAGCCTGCAGCTGCTCCTTGCCTTCTTTCACTACTGTTTTGTTAATGGCCACATGCGGGGAATGAACACGCCTTCACCATGCTAAGCCTGGGATGCCCCGTGGAAGCTCCTAGATTAGCGCAGAGAGACTGCATCAGAGACTGGAGAGAAGTCACTAGGGATCAAAAATGTCCATCCAGTACACCAATCCAGTTCCTGGCTGCTATTGTGAGACCTGCCACCTATAATATGCACCTAGTGAGGAAATGGGTATCCTGCTTGTTGAAGTATGATATTGTCCATATATAACAGCATGACAATCTTTAAGAGGTAAAGGTAGGTTTATTTCACAAACAGCCACAGAGGTCACATCAACTATCCAGGTTGTAACCCTCTTATCCTTCAACATATGCTTGCACAAGACATTATTACATGTCGAAATTTTGTTATGAAAATTCTATACCAATGTACCAAGGCTTGTTGGTAAACAAGCCTAATAATTTGCTAAGGTTGATAAGCAAGGATCACCTTAAGAGGGTCATATAAGGGAAGGGAGATTCACTAAAAAGACTCCCACAGTTTGCCCACCTGAAATCTCTCCCCACCATGTCAAAGTAAAACATGACATTTCCCAGCCCACCACTTCCACTGCCGAGCTCAAAAAGTTAAACTTTCTTCCAAGGAAGTCTCACCACTACAGGATGATGATGAACCAGGATTTGTAGAGTGCACGCCTACTCCGAGGAGTCTACCAGTGCTGGTCTCGCAGGTACAATGCTCAACTCAGAGAAAAGAGCCATGTTTTCAGCTTCTTTTTGAAAACCTGCTCTGATTCTGTGAGATGGAGGTCAAGGGAAAGTTTGTTCCAGGTAGAGGAACCCAGATAAGGAACGAGTAGCCACCTGTTCTGGAACGGCGTATCCTGGGTACCTTGGCTAATGCCCTGTGAGAGTAATGAAGCTTTCTACCACCCTCTGTGAGACAAATACAACTTCCTACCAGGGAGACAGAAATGAATTCTGCAGGCATGACACCTGTGACCTACAAGGTGTTAGGCTCTGTAGGTGAGTACCAGTTCCCTGAACATATTACATTTCTTCACTGGGAGCCAGCGCAGAGAGTGAAGGTGTGAGAAAACATGAGATCTCAAGGGAAGATTAAGGAGCAGGCGTCCTGCTGCATTTTCACCCACTTGAAGCCTTTTGATTTAATAGTCAGGCAGGCCGTGGTATAGTGCATTCACGTAGTCCAGCCTATACATGATAAGTGCCTGTATAACTGTTTTCCTGGCTGGTGTAGAAAGGCAATTACGTTTTTAGTTTAATAAGCGAAGAAGACCAAAACAGGTTGCTACCACTGTGTTTACTTCGGGCTGAAAAGAGAGCTGGTTATCAAACTTAACCCCACAGTTTTTAACCACTGCAGATTGCAGGACCAAAGAGCAAGCGCCCTCTGGCTAAAAGCCGTCCAGTCAGGCGGAGAGTTTGTTTCAAAGAAAAGAACTTCTGTCTTATCTGCATTAACCCTGGGCGTAGTTTGCGTAGTAGCACTTCACGTAGCTACGCGAAATACATTTTGAACTACACATAGCTATGCAAATTGCATAGTGCGTAGCTGTGTGCTTGACTGCACTGTACAATAATTGCCAAAGGCATCTTGCACAGTGCAAGTTAAGATAAAATAAATTTCTCTGTCTTTATATGCTAAAAATGCATATAGTTATTTCACAAAAGTGAAAATGATAAATTAACAAGCAGTGAGAGAGGTGATGATTTTGGGATCCTCCCTAACCTAGGGAGAGAACCAAGCAGATGCCTTGAAAACAAAAAGCACATCTTTTGAACGATTCGGTGGTGGTCCCATCCTCTTAGGACCACCCCAAGCACAGTTATTGGCAAAAATACAATCCCAACCAAAGGCCCTGCAAAGCATTATGGGACGAGATTAGCAGTGGGCAGTGAATATTATAGTATCCAATATCAAAATAATTCTACAAAGATCTGCAGTTCCACTAGTCGTTACTAGATGTCCCTCACGAGTCAAATGCAAAAGCTTCATGAAAGGGTTTCAATGCTTTTGCATTCGACTCGTGAGGGACATCTAGTAACGACTAGTGGAACTGCAGCTTGATGTATTAATAATTTTAATGCTTTTGCATTTGACTCGTGAGGGACATCTAGTAACGACTAGTTGAACTGCAGCTCTTTGTAGAATTATTTTGATATTGGACACTATAATATTCACTGCCCACTGCTAATCTCATCCCATAATGCTTTGCAGGGCCTTTGGTTGGGATTGTATTTTTGCCCATAACTGTGCTTGGGGTGGTCCTAGGAGGAAGGGACCACCACTGAATCGTTCACATGATATGCTTTTTGTGTTCAAGGCATCTGCTTGGTCCTCCCCTAGGTTAGGGGGACCCCAAAATCATCACCTCTCTCATTGCTTGATATTTTATTGTCAAAGTTCACTTTTGTGAATTGGTTATATGCTTTTTTAGCATAGAAAATTGCTTTATCAAAGCATTTGAAGGTGTTTATTATACTACTGTTACGCTATGTCAATTAGCACAGTTTTTCTCAGCTGCTACGTGCAATTTGCGTAGTGTGTAGTAGCACAAACTTTGCATGCTCCGTGAGCGTAGCGAAGTATTACGCCCAGGGTTAATCTGCATTGCACATCAGCTGATTCAGCCAGGTGTGCCAGAGGGATGAGGTAGATGTTAAACAGTGTGGTTCTCAGGGCAGAGCCTTCAGGGACACCACCGTTACTTCCTTGGTACCTGAAAAGAACAGAGGGGTCCAGACCTCTCTGCCCTTTCCCTCCCAGAGAAAAAGTCCATCAATCTCAACGCCTGTCCTCTAGTCTGATTGTGTGGCGGTGGGTAGACCCTAGAGTGTGGAACAGTACCTAAGGCTGCTGATAGGGCTAGCAGTATCAGCACATCCTTGCCGCCTGGGTCTAGAGTGCCTCCAATGTAATCAGATACCTCAAGGAGGGCAGTTTTAATGCTAAAATTAGGCCGGAAACCCAATTGACTAGGGTGCAGAAGATTGTTGGACTCCAGTTAGCGTGAGAGTTGCCAGTTAACAAATTTTTCTAGCAGCTTCGACAAGGCTGAAAGCAGAGAAATAGGCCTATAATTAGCCAATGCATTGGGGTCTGCCGGTGGTTTTTTCAGCAAAGGCAGAATCTTGCCTCTTCCCATGCTAGAGAAACCACTGCAATGGTAAGAGAGTCATTAAGCAATTTGTTAACCAGTAGGTTAATCACCTGAGCCCCCATAACTAGAAGAGGTTGGGGGGACAAGGGTCAATCAGAGATCCTGAATTTGAGGGCCCGAATAGCCGCCATGATGTCCTCCAACGTGATAGGATCAAAGGATGATAAAGAACATTCCATGACTTCAGTTGCTACTTCAGAGACAGGAAGACTCGAGCCATGAAGAGGAATTGTGTTCAAATTAGACCGGATTTTCAGGATCTTGTTATGAAAAAAGGTGTCCAGTTGTTCACACATTTCAGCAGACAGCTGCAAACTTCTGACACATATAGTAGGTGTTATGAATTTTTTTATCACCTTAATACCCAAGGCATGATAGTTCCTTAAGGCCGCCCTATAGATGGCTTTGCCTTCTTCCCTATAGTGTTTACGCCAACTACTTTTTACACAGTTTTTTCTCTGCCATTAAACTTTCCATAAACCAGAGCACAGAAGGTCTACTTCTACAAGGTTTACATTCAGAGATGGTGCAAGCTTGTTGACCATATTGAGGAGCCAGCTGTCCACCACATTGGCTTCGCCTCAACAGAGGCAGAAAGCGTAGGAGCAATCTCCCCAAGGGAGCCAAGGAGCCCATCCTGCTTGACCTTATTCTAAGACCTGAATGAAAAAGGGTCTTGCTTAGACTGTTCTCCTGTACGTGTTGTAGCAGGCCACCTACTACCACTACAAACACCTTGCGAGCTGCGATTAACGACCGATTACATGACAACCTAGCAGAACATGGCTCTAAAGAAAAGACTTAGGGGCCGATTCCGATCTCGGCCGGTAGGGCTCCGAATCGGATTTGGCTTTACCGGATCCGATTCGGAGCCCTGTTTCCCGACCGATTCGTATGTGCGTCCGGGCGAGCGAGTACGATGCGAAAACTCCGACCGACTCGTTTGCGAGACCCAACCACACCGACCGACTCGTACGCGAAAGCCGACCGCACCAACCGACTCGCTCGGACACGCCTCGCACCGCGCAATGGAGACGTTCCCCGGCCGGGCAAGTACGATGCGCGCCGCGAGCAGTCCAACCGACTTGCGCCGTCCGGCTCGAAGGAGCAGTCGGAGCCATACTTTGGGGGTCCGTGTCGGACCCCCCTGTACGCGTAGCCGCGCGAGTCGCACACAGGGGGGACCCATGGGTCCCCCTTACCTGTGCGTGTACGGCGCGAGTCGCCTCGCCGCGTACACACTGTAGGGGGCGCCCTTGTTCGCCTCGCACCCATTGAGTCAATGGGAGCCCGCGTACGCGTTGTACGACAGGCTCCCATTGACTTCAATGGAGTCCGATCGAATCGAGTCCGATGGCATACGTGCGCATCGTACTCGTTCGGTCGGGCTGCTAAGGTCCGGTCGGTCGGAAATCTCTCCGAGTCCGGCTCGGTCGGAGAGATTTCCGGCCCGAATCGGAATCGGCCCCTTAGTGTGAAGTGCATGAAAACATTCCAATAGCCACTTTAATCCTCTTTAGGAGACCGCCACCCTGTGACTATTGTATGGTCGATAACAAGGTCCCCCAACTATTAATGTATGCAACAGAGAGCAGAGCTGAATATATAAAAGGGAGGCTTCTTTGGAATAAGCAGCAATGCTAGCTACAAAAAACACAGCGTGCTCACAAAATATGGAGCCCAATTATCAACCTTTTTATTATTCCTTCCCCCAGGAAAGAACAATCTTTACCTGCATATAATACTAATGGGGAAGCTGTATGAATCGGTGATTAAGGCCCAGAAATGTACTGCGTCTCATTAGACACAAATACAAATATAAGATGTTTGCATGGCCTGTGCTCTCATTAAAGCACAGACCTCCAGACGCCTCCACACCATGACAAAAAGGAAAGAAACACTTTTTCATGTCTGTTAAAAATCTTGCTTGGGACTCGCTCCAGTTTCTTTCAACTTCAACACATTCTCAACTGCTGTCTGCAACTTCCCCTCCTGCTGAACAAGTGTTGACACCGGAACCAACTGGTTAGACCTGCATGAGACTTTTTCATAGCCTACATGAAGTCAAGTGTTCATAGTTTTAACATAGTGTGGTGCCTTTTGTTAGACTATTCATATTCAGAATGACAACGCTTCAGTGGAGGAAAAAGCTCACACAAAATGCCTTTAATTAGTGTTCTCTGGTAAAAAAAAAAAAAGTGTGAATTCTTTTAAACTATACCCACCCCCAGAAATCAAAGGAGCAACCTGATCCAAAACTACAATGGGAATATGAAACATTTAAATCTAGAAAAATAAATTATACATTGCTACTTATTACGATCAATCGACATGGAAATAACTAATTTACATATCAGTTCAATCCTCCTAATAGTTTTAAATGTTTATTTGCATATAAATCAGCAGTCTCTCAAGTTGTAACCACTTATTTCATTTATTTGATGAGGTGGTATCTGATTCATTAACATTTCTACCCAATTTCATACTGTGTAATATGGGACAGTGGTGCTGAGACAATTTTCAGCACCCCTATTTCCAGCGCCTGTTATCTGGGATAAAATATATGATATCGTCACCTCCTAAGTGCCCAAAATGCCACTCCGTGCTGTATAGGGGCAGTCAATGTGAATTTTGGGAGAGTGGTATTTTGCTTTCTCTGGGATGAGTAAGGTCTTGTTGGTTTAGACAAGTCTTTTAATTTCTCATGTTATAGATTCTCTGGAATGATAGTACACAAAAACGTCGTTGAGGGTTTGGTGAAAAGGGTAGCATTGGTAGGCAAACACAGAGATTAGCAAAATAAGCACTATTACTTTAGAAACTACAAAATGCCAGTATTCTGATACCTAAACACAGCTGCACCACAACACACCCCTAAATGACTTAACCAACATGCATAAGTTCAACATTCTCCATTTTACAGCACATTCAAACCGTCAGAGCAAGAGCACAAAGCCCCCATTTTAAACACTCCTGGACCAATTGGCCTGAATGGAGCCAACGGATGGAATGGGAATGGAGAAGAATGTAATTAACTTGTTAATCTCACAGCCATGCCCTGATTGACTGATTACCTTTCCAAGTGAGGGAGCAAGGTGATTACATATTCCCTGCCACAGCCATTTAATTAACAAGTTCCCCCACAAATCAATAGTTTTTGGCAATGGTCCAGCACAAGATATATATTCCTTGATCATTCCACCCGCTCCCCCAGATAGCCACTTCAGTTCCTAATAATACCATCTTTCCTTCTCTGAAATGCTGTTTCAGTTCCCTGAAATTACCCCTGTGATCCAGCCTGTTTGAGACCCTCATCACTATATTTTTCTTTTACTAACAACCATGTACCAATATGGCTGCAACATTATTTCGATATCCTAATTGACTTCATTCCTGTCCCACTTTACTGCAATTGGGCTTCTATCAACTCTCCATATCCTCCTCTAAAATAAGGATGAACACCTTGCTTTACAGGTATGAAACTGCTATCTGTGATCCCTTTTATCCTGCACAATTTTATCAATGACAGAACTTTCTCTTGAAACAAGTACTTTTTCCCAAGGTGGATAACCAGATGGTCGACAGCCTTTTTTACCCTCCAGATCAATCACTGTAACATTTGAGCCCATTGTATTGACTCCCTCCCTAACGAAACTACCTCTGCATCAGTGAAGGTGTGACCAAGCTGATTAACAAAGTCCATAATCACTACTAGTCACTGGCAAATGTAATAAAAAATACCCAACAATCAATTTACACAATGTTGTGACAACAACCATCTCTACACTTTCCAATATGGTTTTAGACAGGGAGAAAGCCATTATTCAAATAATCAGTGATATGCCACACATTCTTGATAATGGTAAATGGTTCCTGCTAATTATTAAATGCCTGTTGGCGGTCTTTGACATGATCAAACACCATATCCTCTTTCAAATACTAAGAGCACATGAAGTCCAATATGCCAAGATTTATCTCAAGACATCAACCCTTCAGAATATGTTTTACTTCACCACAATCAAGAACATAAAGACATGGTTGAGTTGCCATCTCTTTAAGCTCAACCCCCTCAAAACTGAATTCCTTCCCATCTCTCTGACAAATTCTGAAGCTACCTTCAAATCATGCTTGAACTTCCTCAAAATTCATAAAGTCTTTGATCTTCAACTTAAGGCCTGATTTAGCATTTGGCGGAAGAGTTTCTCTGTCAAAAACATGACAGATATCTTGTCCACCTTATTACAAAAGAATTATATCCTTCAGCCCTGATAATAAGGTGGATGGGATATCCATCATGCTTGTAGCTCTAAATCAGGCAGTTAATTTCCATTCCTATGGCATTTACCTTTCCAAGAATGCGCAAAGTCATCTAAGATCTCTGTGAGAATTTCAACCCTTCATCCCCAAAATTGATGTCAAATCTGTTGTCCAGTCACTTGTCTTAAATAGACTGGATTATGACCACTTCTTATATGGATAACAAGAACTTATGTTGCCATGTTAAATTTGTCCTCTTGCTGTATCTCAAGATCTAATCACTTTGATCTCATTCTCTTATACCTGACAGTTGGCTTCCTATTATAGCACATACATTTTCAAACTGGCATCCATGGTACACAAAATTATCCATTTCGGATCCACCTTCATTACCTAGCTCAAAAAGTTAAATTAGTGGGTGCTCGCCAAGAATTGACCTCTTTTTTTCAAGAGGAATAGGATGTTGCCACAATTCTTTTCTAGCTGGTCTCTAAAAGTGGAAACTGTAACCCTCAAACTACCTGTACAAACACCTCCTTCCCAGTATTCAAGAACTATTTGAATCTTTTCCTTTTGGGAAGATATTTCAACTTTAGATTCTCACCAGTAAGTTACATTTATTCTTATTTACTGTTTAGTGCAGTTTCTAGATGCAACGTGTAACCTTCTGAATCACCAAACGTATCATAGAATGTATTCATGAATATGGTAGGCTCTTGTCTCCATAATTCAAAGGCTCACACTCTTAATCATTTCTATGCAGACTTTAAGAAGGCAAATGGGCTTCCCTTGGGCTCCTGCTTGCCTTTTAGCAGCTCCTGTTGCCAGCTCCAGCTCCTTTCTGCTGTTTTCCTGCTCGTGCCTATTCATTTGCAGCTCGTTGCCGCCTAGAATCACTGCCATTGCCAGTTTCCTGCTCTCCCATTTCCGCTTCTGCCGAAGTCTGACCACATTGAGAAGGCCCCTGGGCTCGTCTTGGGCTCCTGCTTGCCTGTTTCCAGCTCCTGTTGCCAGCTACTTAATGCAGGTCACACAGCGGATGTGCCGCTGGCATGCCGCTTGCGTGCCATAGGCAAATCCATCTTCACCTGCCCGCACCTGGTCCGCACCCAACACCAGGAATCCTGGCCTCCACAGCATCTGATGCAAGATCACTATCACAGCCGTAGTCAACACTGGAGCCAACGAACACTGTCTCTAATCTGCCGCCACCCTCCATGTCCTCAACACCTCACACCAGCATTCATGCTGCTACTGTGCATCTCCCTGAACCACAGTAGGACCTTTCACCTGCACCTACTGCAATTTCAACTGTGACACCTCTCACGCCGACATAACCGCCACATAGCAACCAACGCATGCCAACGCATGCCACCAAGCAACCGACTCACGACACCACCCCTCGCCATGTGTCCACAATTCTCATTAACGTCCCCTCACTCGGTAAATGACTCCACAGAAATCTGGGAGCTCCTAAACAGCAACGCACCCTACCTTCTCTTCCTGATCGAAACTTGACTATACCCAGCCTCTAAACCAGACATCGTCACAGCCATCCCACCCACCTACAAAATCATACCAAGACCAAACCCACAAACCGAGCTGAGAACTCACAATCATTCACAAAAATACGATAGACTGCACCACCTCTATGGATGCGGACACCAACGTCATGGAACACTTACACTTCAAAATACGAACGGATAACAATGTCGCCCTAGAGGGAACCCGCGCCTAATTTTTCCCCCCCAGAAACAACACCGATAGAAACAACAACAAATGACCCATCTGGTACATGAACAACCTCAGGGAATCCAAACGCCACTGCAAACAACTCGAAAGAAAATGGAGACTCAACAAAAGCACCACCACAAGACCCACGTACAAAGTCCCCCTCAACCTCTACCACCAACAACTGCGATACTCAAAGAAAAGAGCTCTAACTCAAGTTTTTTTAACAGTTTTTTCCAGCTTTTTCTCCTGATGTTGTTGGTGTTTGTTTCACACCTCAAGTTGTATGTTTTTGTCCTAACCTATTTAAATAAGTTTTAAAATACAAAAAAATTAAAGATGTTAGAAAGCACAAAAAATTATACTTGTTGAAAACTGATAACCAAAAACGGCTCTTTTCAGAGCTACCCTATAGTTTCATGATCTATGTTGTTTGTACAATGTTTCCCTTTCCCCCCAAATCTCTTGAGAGAGCCATTGGCGGCTCTTATGCGAGCCAGGGAGGCAGTCCCTCACATTCAGTCCAAGGGGGCAGTGCTTCCTGGTTTGCTCTTGTGTGTACCTTTTATAATGTTTGCATTTACACTGAATATATTGTGATTTAGCATGTATAATTTATATACACCAGAATAGTAACAGTGTGTTTAGTTTAATGAAATGTAATCCATTATATAATTGTGGAGGAAAATAAATCACTTAGATATATGAAAAAATCCCAAATGTTTTATGTGCATAATAGCAACATTGGTACATAGCACACATTGATACTCATTTCTTGTTTTAAATCCATTTATTATTATTAGAAAAAGATAAATCTTTATACGGTTGTTATCCTTAGTAGGACACATAACGACAAAAAATATAAACTTTAAAGTTTTTTCTCTGTTGATATCTACATAGAAGTTTGAAAATACCATTTGTTTTAGTAGTTGGGTGAGGGAAAAGACTAACCTCTCCGATGAGACCTCTCTCTGTGCTGGCAGGTGTATGTAGTAGGATGTGAGGAGAGACTGTCTCGGATGATGAGTAACCAACATATTACAGTTTTTGGGTTTTTGAAAGGATTGGCCTCTCCACTAAGATCCCTCTCTTGAATAACTAATTTTGTAGTAGAGTGTGGGGAGTGAGTGGGCTCTACATTGACATCTGTGCTCATATCTCTCCCCACGGTGATGAGTATGCATAGTACAGTGTGAGGAGCACCTGGCCTCTCTGCTGACACTCCTGTCTTGGATGATGAGTGCGCATAGTACGATGTTTGGAGGAACTAGCCCCTTTGCTAACATCTCTCTCTTGGATGATGAATATGCATAGTAATGTGTAAGGAGGGTTTTACCTGTCTGCTCACATTTTCTCAGGCGACAGATGTACAACTAGGATGTGCTGAGGAAATTATCTCTATAATGAGAAGTGTGTCTTGCATGACAAGCACAGAAACTAGCCTATGGAGAGAGACTGCTCTGTCAGCTCAGACCTCTCCGCAGAGTAACACATGTGTATAACAGACTGTGGATATATACTGGTCTCTCTGCTCCTACCTCTCTTCATAGTGATGAAAGTGCATAGTAGGATATAGAAATAGAGTATCTTTCCCGATGAAAACTCTGTGTTGGTCCACTGGTGTGGATAGTTGAATTATGGGTACAGACTCACCTCTCTCAGACCTCACCCTGTGGACACAGACATGATTAATAGGGTGTGCACAGAGACAGACCTCTCCGCTGAAATGTCTCTCTAGAGTGTAAAGCATATATAGTAACATATGCAAAAGAACTGCCCTCTCGACTACCACAACTATACCAGCTGACAGCAGTCATAGTAGAGTATGAGAATACAGTGGTCTGTGTAGCAACACCTCTCTGTTGTATGAGAGGTCTCTATACTACACTGTGGACAAGGACTCATCTCAGTATTGAGGCTTCACTCTTGCGTGACAGCTCACCATAGTTGGGTATTCAAACAATTTGCTTCTCCATTAAGAAGTCTCTGTAGCATAAACATGTGCACAGTATCCTATATATACATATACATCAAGAACACTTCTGCAATCCCTGAAAATGGAACTGCCAGTTGTAGTTAACATTGTAATACTGAAAGAATATTGAAATCTATAACTATTATACAAAGAAATCACTACTAATTTTAATCCTTTTTTATTATAGAAAAATAATATAACATTAGAAAATTACAACTATATTAATAAATTATTCAAACAACTGTAAAACAAACAAAACAACCAATGTAATTAATTTATAATATCTTCATCAGATTATGATGAGAGGCTAGTGCACTTCCAGCACCTCAGCCTGCCAGTTTTTTAAAAAGTAAATCACAAAGGATAGCTCGGGCAGAGTTAACTTGTGCTGCTGAACTGGAGAACTTTTCAGGTGGTTCCATATACTTTCAACCTGAATACACTGTGCCTCATCAGGTACTTATCGCTGAACAACAAAATAATCCTGCTGATCTTAACAAGGCTCTTTTTGCTGCTTATGTATGCAGAAAATTATTTCCTCAGAGACAAGTAGATCTACACAGAACAAGGTTGTGCCAGATCACAAATGTCCCCCTATACAATACAAACATTGTCACTTCTCTAATTAATTGCTTATTGCTCACTTTTCACAGAGTTATTATTTTCTGTTTTTTCAAAAGTGAACAAGACTTCTTTTTTTCCTCCATATATTGTCTTGCATCATAGTTTTTTTGTTCACAACTTATGTTTTCCATTTTTCTCCAACAAAAAGAGAAAATAACCCCAAAAATTAAAAGTTACATAGTAGGCAATAAATGATAACAGTCATTCTTCACTATATTCTGTAAACGTGTCTACGTCTTTCACCCACAATCACATATTTATATCTAGTGTACCACTAACTTGTTATTCCTTTCTCCTGAAAAATTCCACACCCTCACCCAGTGCATTTGTTTCACAAATAAAAAATAACTTGCAGTCAAACCTGATTTCATAACAATTTATAAAGTAACACATTCCTCTTTTCTTTTTTTTCCTACTCATTCACCGCGGACTCTGATAACTGTCACCCAAACCTCTATGTTTGATTCTTGCCCTTGGCCAGGTATGGGGATAGACAAAGTAGCCAGTAGGCTGCGCCTCTCTAATATTGCCCGATTCCAGGAGCCACAATAAAAACGCAGCCAGGAGAGCTGTACAGGTATAATCATTAGACAAGATATATATACTCTTTGTATTTCTACCCATCTACCCCACCTGTGTCCCTGACCACTCCATCAATAATCTCTAAAACTTTTTCTTCTTGGATGCTTTCCCCGCCAAATTCATTTTGGACATATAGAAAAGGGCATCTAGCCACTCCACATGCTGGTTTCTAATATCATCAGTAAACTTGTCTAGGCTCTCTACTACTCCAAAAATAATCAGCGAAAGGCTTACCTTAACATATACCCCCAGAATGCTTAAAACAGTCTTACCCACTTCATCCCAAAACCTCTGAATTCCTGGGCATTCCATAAACGTGAATGTCAGTCGCCTTTTATTATACCCATTTTGCACATTTGGCAACACTTCCTTTCCCCATCTTCGACAATCTTTCAAGTGTCATGTAGACTCTGTGAAGTGAAAAAAAATGATTTCTTCTTAAAAATGCATGTTTAACAATAGAGAATAAAGTGTACATCGATTCTTGCCACATATTTTGCAACAGCTCACTCGGCAAGCATCCTCCCCACAGTTCTTCTGCCAGCTTGAAGTTTCCATCCACGGTCTCTAACAGCTCCCAATACCTAATAGATACTTCCTTCTTTCCGGGGAGTTTCCTAGATCGTTGTTCTTCCAGGTGATTCACATTTTCCAAGTCCGATCTCATACTTTGCTCCTAGCTTTTCACTTGCCAGTACTTGAACCTTGAGAACTTCCCCCCAAGATCTTGCTTATGTTATCCCAGGGAAGAAGCTTGCCAATAGCGTATTATCACATTCCTAATTGATAGAGCTAATTTGTCCTGTAAGCACTCTGGGGTATGCAGGAAGTCCCATATGGGAGCCAAGTTTGAAAAATGTTCCACTTTAGCCGCCCGTCTGATATTAAACCACATTTTGGCCATTGCTTGCAGCACTTTTAGTTTCACTTTTTTTTTAAATTTTGGATCTCCAAATTTAAAAAGAAAGTGCACTGCTGAAATTTAACACCTTTAGCATAGAACTAAACAGAGTCCCTGAATCTGAGTCATTTTGAGTATTGAAAAGCATCCTAACACTTTTCACCTGGAAAGCCCAGGCATAATATTGCATATCTGGCAGGGATAAGCCCCCCTTTTATTTTCTTCTACTCATTTTCTTCCATGAGATTCTTATCCCCCTTTATGCCCAGACATAGGAATGTATAGCCTGCTGTATTTTATCTACCAGGGTCTTTTAAAAATGTAGAGGGGTTGTATTGAAGAAAAACTGATTTTTGGTAGTATCACCATCTTTACTAAGTTAACTCTACCAGAGATGGTTAAAGGTAAGTGCACCCTCCCCTTCATCAGAGCTTTAATTTCCACTAATACTTTCCCAAGATTTACTTCTGGAATTTCATTGATGTCCTGCACAATTTTTAAAACCAGATAGCTCACATCCTTCTTAATTAGAGGGTTGTCCATCTGGTTCCAGACCATCATCTCTGTTTTCTCTGCATTCACATCATATCCTGAAACCTTACCAAAATTTGTGGATATCTGTAATATGGCAGGGAGGGCTACTGCATGGTTAGATGTAAAAACCATAAGATCATCTGCATATAGGAAGACCTTCTTTTCCCACCCATTGCAACAGAATGAGGGAATAGAAGTTTCATCTCTAAGTTTATATGCTAAGGGCTCTATATAAAGGTTTAACAATAACGGTGATATGGGGACAGCCTTGTCTTGTTATTCCTCCAGATATTTTAAAAGTTGAGGTTAGGTTACCATTTACTAAAATTCTCACTGAGGGGTCCTGATATATTAGATGAATAGCTCTGCAAACGTTTCCCCCCAGTTTGTTGTTTTAGGATAGAAGCCAGATAGGTCCATTTTACCCTATCAAAGGCCTTTGTTGCATCTAACGTTACAACAGCTATGGGGCTATTGTAAGTAGTTGCAAGGTCTTCAGACGCCATAAGGCCGTATATTAAATCATGTAGATATCTACATCTAACAAAACCCTTCTGGTCACTATGTAATATCCCCCCAATTACTTTGCCCAATCTCCCTGCCAAACCCTTTGCAAACTTTTATAATCACTATTTAGGGGCCGATTCCGATTCGGAGCCCTACCGGCCGAGATCGGAATCGGCCCCTAAGAAGCAACATTATTCTGTATGACTCGCACGTTGTGGGTGTTTTCCCTGGTTTCAAGATTAGTGTCACTATCACTTCATTCCAGGATTTTGGCAGCTGCATACCCTTCTCTAGAATCTCCCCAAACATGGTTGTCATAAATGGAATTAACAAATCCCGAGAACTTTGTATAACTCTACTGGTATACCATTGGTATACATAGTGAGTGAGGAGGGACTGACTTCTCCTTTGAGACCTCTCTCTCCCTTGACAGGTGTATATAGCAGGGTGTGTAAATGGACTGTCCTCTTTCTCACATGACAGATGTGCGTAGTAGGGTGTGGGGAGGGACTGGCCTCTTCTTTCAGATTTCTATCTATCACATGACCGATATGCATAGTAGATGCATGGGAAGTGACAGACCTCTCCTGCCAGACCTCTCTCTCAGATGATGGCTGTGTGTAGTAGGGTATGTGCATGGACTGGCCTCTCCTTTCAGATCTCTCTCTCTCTCTCTCTTCTCAGATGACGGGTGTGCGAAGTAGGATGTATGAATGAACTGGCCTCTCATTTGAGACCTCTCACTCAGATGACAGGTGTGCATAGGAGGGTGTGTAGATGGACTAGTCATCCCTTTCAGACCTCTCTCTCAGATGACAGGTGTGTATAGTAGTGTGTGTGTATGGACTGGTCTCTCCTTTCAGACCTCTCTCTCTCAGATGACTATGTGAGTAGTAGAGTTTATGGTGAGTGACAGACCTCTCTTCTCAGACCTCTCTGTCAGATGACAGGTGAGCATAGAAGTGAGTGGGGAAGGATTGGCCTCTCCTGTCAGACCTCTCTCTCAGATGATGGGTATGCATAGTAGGGTTTGTGGATGGAGTTGCCTCTCCTTTCAGGTCTCTCTCCCAGATGACGGATGTATGTAGTAGAGTGTGTGGATGGACTGGCTTCTCCTTTCAGACCTCTCTCTCAGATGGCGGATGTGCATAGTATTGTGTAGAGAGGGACTGCCCTCTCCTGGCAGACCTCTCGCTCAGATAACAGGTGTGCGTAGTAGGGTGTATGGGAAGCGACAAATCTCTCCTGTCAGACCTCTCTCTCAGATGATGAGTGTGAGTAGTAGGGTATGTTCATGGACTGGCCTCTGCTTTCAGACCTCTTTCACAGATGACGGGTTTGTGTAGTGGTGTGTGTGTGGATAGACTGGTCTCTCCTTTCAGACCTCTATCTCAGATGACGGATGTGCACAGTTGGGTGCATTGGGAGCAACAGGTGAGTAGTAGGGTATGTGTATGGACTGGCCTCTCCTTTCAGACCTCTTTCTCAGATGACGGGTGTGCGTAGTAGGGTGTGTGCATGGACTGGCCTCTTTATGAGTCAGAGCACCAGAGCTGTGCAACTCTTTGTGAACAAAATTGTTTTTTCTCTCTCTGTAATGGGATGTGACTACTACAATATATACACACACAAATATCAAAGATTACTGGAATGTTATAATCAGGAAATAGCATTATAAAACAGCAGAAATTCACTGAATAAAACAAAGGTTAAAGGGACATTATAGTTCTGCCTCTGACCACTGTGCGAACTCTGGGTGATCCTAGATCCTTGGTGGTCATAGTGGTCCTGTGGCAGTCCGACCGCCGCAGTTGTAATACTACGGGCGGTCCCATAGTGCAGCAGTGGTCAGACCGCCACCGCGGGTTCGGCGGTCCTATGGACTGCCAAAGTCGTAATCAGGCCCTATGTATTTCTATTTATTTTAATTCATTTTATGGATCTAACGAGAATTCGGGAAGGAAGCCCATGTGAGTTCTCTTTGGTTACTAGCTCCTCTGCTGAAATTACAGTGGATCCGCAGATTCGATCCAAAGTTTTTTTTTTTAAAGTGAAAATAAAATAAATAGAAATATCATATACAGGTGCTATAAATTTTAACATTGACATCAGAGAAACCATATCCATACACTAGTATTTGGAAGCCCATCTGTGTTTCACAACATATTTATTTTACGAGTTCGGCGAATCCGCGGATCCGCTGTGATTCAAGGAACACACCCAAACCTCTACTTCTCATTGGATACAGTAAGCCTCCACCCAAATTACATTGCAAACCACAACCTAAATCAGTTATTTGAGTTTCACATCTCTCTGAAGACAGCCTAAAAACTGCAGCCCCATCCTTTTCTTGGATTTCTTCCAGAAGAAGAGAGTTTTAAAATCAAGATGCCTTCTGCTGAAGAAAGAAGACAAGGGGAAAAGCAAGATGAAGAAGAGGATGACTTTCCACCTCCTAAAAATGCCTCCGACATTTGGAAACATTTCTACATCCCATCAGGGGAGAAAAGAAAACTGCTGAAAAAATTGTGCATTGCAATATATGCAACAAAAAACTGTCGAGAGGTACTGGGAGGAAGTATTCACATAGCACATCCTCCATAGCAATAAATCACCACACATTTCCATGCTCTAATGCTATAACAAAAATCAACCTTTCATTTTCCCTTTTTACTGTTCTCAGATTTTATACTTATACAACATAAATGATGCACTCTATAAAGATTCATTCTTGAACATTGGGGAAAAAGTAATCATATAGATTGCATAAAATAAAACCCCAACTGCACAGTATTTCACTGCAAATAAGCAGAACAGTGCATTGCACATACTACAATTTTTTAAACGATCATCTTATCTATACTTGCAGTACTAATCCAAAGAAACACATTTTGAAAATGAGAACTTCATCATTAGAAGTGATGCAGTAGCACTACTGGATATATAAGGCACACTAGCACAGGCAAATTCTTATAAAGGCATCACCCTTGGAAGGCCTCATGGTGTCATAAATCCTGATAATGCATCTACAATAACTAGACTATTCCAATTTTACAACTGTAGCCGTCGTTAAAGCTTGGGTTCTAAAAACAAAAGATAGGAATTTAGTAACTTCCAAGGCAACCTTTGCCGGAATTTAAGGTTCCTATGATTACATTCTGTCCATCTACTTCTACTTTTTAGATAGACAATGTAATGAACAGATCTGATAATAATTCCTTCATAAAAAATGATAGCGATAGTAGTGTATGTTTTACCAGAAATAGACATTTGTCCTGTTTTAAAGTTAGCAATCTTAGTATCTAATTTACTGCCATCTGCTCTGCATTGTTGTAGCATTAAAATGACAAAGTTGCATATTCTTACTGCAAGTAAAGTTGACAGAATATCGGTTCGACAATTTGGATATACATAATTTTGTTTAGCTTCATTGATCTCTCAAAAGGCACAGTTTTGGAATCTGGTAACGTTAAGCAATTAAACACTCTGATTACATCAGCAGCTAGTTTCCAACTCCCAACGTTACCTTCGACATCTCACCCCAACCAGTCACTTCTGGTCTGTTCTACCATATGTGCAACCCTCAAATGTGCCAAGATAAACTTTCTTACTTGACTATCTACCTTATTGAGCCCATTCTTCGTGGCACACATCTGCATATGCTGGAACTGGGCTACATGATTTACTTAGTGGTAGAGACCAACATTACCTAAACAGATTGGAAGAAAGGTCTGAGCAACTTCCATGGGGAGCAAAGGAGAAATTAGTGTGTGAAGCTATGAACAATAACGTAAAAAACACAGTCAAAAAATTGGTATGTGTCCAAATGAATGCATACCTTTTGGGGAGGGAGTGTGGATGGAAGAATCGCGGTAAGATGTGACTTATATATGTATTCTCAGTGCCAGGCACAGAAACAGCATCTAACACACACTGATCCCACCTACATGCTTATGGTATCATCCTTTGTACTGAGTATAGATCAATATCAGTAATGACATTTCATGCCAAATGCACGTATTTGTGATGCATTAAAAGAAAGTGTGCCTTGGGCATAACTACAGCTTTCCATCGACGGATCAGTGCGGTTAGTGGTCATATTCTCTTTTTATTATTAGCGCTCTGAGGCGGCCTTCTGACAGTCTGAGTGATTTGCAAAAACAACAAATAATCAAGACATCGCACATGAAAATAAGAAAAACACTTTTAAACGTATCATAATCCCACATGTATCTTTTTCATGTGTTAGTGGAATTTTAGTTTTTAAGTGGCACGTGGGACAATATTATGGAACAAAAGGGAAGTAAATAAAATTATGTTCTCAGTGTACTCTTTAGAGATATAATGATTTCACACCAACGCTTGAGAATGAAAGATGGCTTTGAAATACTTGCCTTCCCATGGACATTTAGCCATGCTAATTCTACTATTTCAGACCTTCTTTCAGAGAGCAGGCAATACCCACACCTTGCAATACTGTGTGGAGCCTGCAAATAAAAAGAAATTGTCTTCCCTGACCTGTCCTGCCTTAACCCCACACCGCATCCTCTGCCTCACAACACTTGCTACTGTATGTATCCTGAGAGGAACTGTATGGCCAGTGTCTGAGGAGTGTATATTGTGTATATATATGGGGAGGAGTGATGATGGCAAAGTGCACGGGATCTGTGTGGAGTGAGAGTGAGAGAGTGTGTGTGTGTGTGTGATGCGTCTGTTATGTGAGGCAGGGTTGACAGTTGTGTGCATGTGGAGTGGCCAGAGTTTCCTGTGTGTGTCTGGAATGTGGTAGAGTGCAGGATCATGTAAAATGCATTATGCAGACACTGTACCCAGAGGATGTGAGCAGAATCCATGGAAACTCACAGTTTCTATACATGCAGTGAAACCATCCACAAACTACAACAATTGTTATTTATTTTGTCACGTGGGGCTGGTTTTATTGTGTGCATTGCAATAGGTGCATTCTAATTTGAGAATTAATGTTTGCATGCTTATGGTAAAATGTCTGGAAATGTATAGATACACAGTAAAAAACAAAGCATTGCAGGTGCTAGAATGGTCCACAGAGGGGTGCTTATTTACACCATTTGCACAGCTGTGACCTGGTGTTTCTACTTCAGCAGGAGGGTGTGTAACAGGTACCAAGTAGTGAAGAATGTGTATGGTTTCAGGGGAGTATCAGGTTATGGTGATCTTATCCCAAAAATGCATTGGGGGTTCTTTCAGGTACCCAAACATCCCAACCCCAATACACTCACACAAACACTCACCAGACATGTGATTTTAAACAACCTAGGCAGCATATTTTTACCATAAGTGTAGCTATCAATGGTGCAGCAGGTATTTTGGAATCAGTGTCCAGAGACTTGAGGGGTCCACCACACCCCAATTACAGCTGTTTTTACTACAAGATGAGGCAGTTGGGGCCCATTTTCCTTGCTTGAATTGGGGCCCATGGCACTTTTGCTAGATCACTGCAGCATTAGATACAGAATTGGATAGGCTTTTAAACCAGAGTAATGCCTCCTCTAGGCTAGACACTTCATAGTTTCATGAACATTATCACTCTTGTGGTAGCAGTTACTAACCGACTAACATAAATCGACCCAAGCAGATTACAAAAGTGCCTTCAAGGATATCAGGAGACAGGAGACAGGCCGAGCATCAAAGGTAAACAATGGCCAGAGAAGGGATGACATTTAAACAAACAAGTTAGTACTAAGAATAGGAAACAGGAGAACTTCATATTGCAGCCTATTTTGTTGTTGATATCCTGAACATGCAGCTGAAATTTAAATAAAAATATTTTTAAAATGCATTAATTACTCAGCTCAATAACTGATATGGCAACTTGTGAAGCCCAGCTAGTGGGTAACAGGGGGAAGAAAACTAACATTTTAAAAGTTATTAAAATTCACACATATCCCCCAACCTCACTTCTGTGAAAATTTGCAGAACACTGCATAATCTGTGGGTAAAGTGCTTGGGAAACAATTGAAGAAGTGTCAGTCTCTGCCCAGAATACATCGGAGTGACAGAGCAGATTTGCAGAAAGTTAGCATAAATGAGCTCAGTGTGACCAAAGAGACACAGGATTGCCACATTCTGCAAGGAGGCTCTTAATGCAGGCAGGCCATTTATTCCTTACAACCCAAGAGTTCCCTCACTCACCCGTCTCCTGGCCATGGCCTCACCACACATTTCAAGCCAGACTAGTGCTGAAAGTAGAAAAAATGTAATCCACAAATTGGTGGAGAAGGTGTGGTAGAGGAAGGAGAGTGGAGTTACGAGGGAGGGAGCTTGAAAACCAGAGTCTGAAAGTTAATTTATGCATTTATAAAAAACTAAATCTGCTGCAAAGAAATTGGCAACAAGGACAAATGTGACAGTGAATCTGTTCTAGCTTACTTAATTGGTCGAAAAGAGGCTGCATTTAAAATACTTGAAAGCACCTGCTGCAAAGATCTTTGTGTGTCCAGCAACTTTGAGATTATAATAGCAGTAGGATAACTCTGATGGTTACTGCAATTCTGTGAGAGTTCTGTGTTTTGTCCAGTCAGAGTTTTGACTCATAAATCAGCACGGACAGTTAATGTGCCTGCTGCAAAGGCACATTGTGTAACATGCAGATCACAGATTTGTATTTTATGTAGATATTTAAGTGGGCTACTGCTTTCGACACTGAGATCAATTTGTTACTTCAAGTTCATAAGCTGCAATCCTTCTAATATAGCACAGTATTCCATTTACTGGCATCAAGAAGCTGTATGCAAACTACAGGTCATGGGTTTAGATATTTAATGTGTTTTCACAATATGTTGTTATTCTAAGATTGCAAAGAAGGGTTCCCTTGGAAAGTAATAAAGTCTTGTTAATACAGACAACCCTAATCACTGCATTAGCTTTTATATTCAGACTCTGGGCCTTATTATGAGTATGGCGGTCCATAGGACCGCTGTACTCATGGTGGCGGTCTGACCACCGCTACACTGTGGGCCCACCCACAGTATTAGGAGTGTGGCGTCGGATCACCACAGTACGGCTGTGTCCGTTGGGGATACAGGATCCTGCTGCAGTTGTGCAGTGGACAGGGGGCAGCAATATGCTAGCGGTGCCACTGTTGCACCGCCGGTCATATTACAAGCTGCTTGTCCACCGCCCCTTTCATGTCGGTGAGCCCGCCATGAAAAGGGTGGCAGAAAGGTAACTAAGGGGGCCCTTGCCACTCCTGGGCCTGAGGGTGCATGCAGGAGGGGCACATGTTGTGCCCCCTGGAATTGCATCCCAGTTCCTGCACAGTGTGGCATGCATGTCACACCGTGCAGGAACGTGCTGCAGGCACTGTCAATGCAGCACCTGGTGTTAAGGCTCACCTATAAGCCTTATACAACAGCCTCGGCAAGAATGCCACAGCCCCGCCCACCTGCTATTGACCCGGCGGTGACGGGCCAACAGGAGGACCGCTAAACTTGTAATAAGGCACTTTGTGTTTCGCCTGACCATTCACTCTTAACATATAATGTTATACAACATATAAAGTATGGATGATATTTGAATCCTACACCTTATAATACTCATTGACTACTGTAGCATTTCCTGTACATTTATTTACACACTTGTATGATTTATTGTATCTGTGTGTGATGTGAGGCGCTCTGACACCCTACATTGGAAATTAAATTTAAAAAAACACAGTTGGTGCCAATTAAATCATTATTTGTGTAATTACTCATACACACAGGTACAACTGCCCTTCTTCCAGTGCATGCACACCTCTTACCTAGGGGGTTGAATGGCATGAACAACGTGCGTCCTTGTCAGACTTTCTCTAAAGTGCTTGTGAAGTGATAAGCGGTGTGCCTTTGTTTCCTTCCATTAAATTTGTGTCTAGGTGTTAGGCTTGAGATGGCTCCCAGCCATGATAATACTTTAACAAAAGAAGGGCTGATGGCCCTTTAAATCTGGTCTTTGTTTTGGGCTCAGTTGGAAGTGAAAAACAGAAAGTCCCTCACCACCTGCAGGTTGCTGCTTCGGTAGCAGACAACATGCAGTGCTGCTGAATTGTGTACTGGTGTCGGAAAAACACAAAACACAACAAATTCAGCATATTTCCCTAGGTTGGTTAGATCCCAGGTCTGTCCCAGAAACAACTTCCAGAACTGGGATCCGGAAGGATCTCCATACTTTTTAGCACTGAGTCAAAGTCAGAGGGAATTAAAAACCTCCATTGGCACTCGGGTTGCTGTGGAGTAGTTTTAAAGCAGAGATGTGTAAGAAAAGAAGCATCTAATTGAGGCTCACAAATGGCTGACCCTGCTAAGAGGGAGAGGAAAGATGACATAGTGGAGCAGAGACTGTGCACTGAAGGAGACCCATTACTGCATGTGTGATTCAAAACCGCCGACCCACTATCACTTCTCCCTTGCAGAACTCCCAATGCATGTCTGTGCTTCCTGCATTGCATTGCTTTGACTCCCCCAACTGTCAAAGCATTGCAATTGCAGGCATTTAGAAATCAGTGGAAATAGGTTGAAACCAAATTTATTATGTATAGATGGGTAGAATTTTATTGGGTGGTTTCAGTTAAAATGGATAACTGGAAAACCTTAATATTGTAAATATATATTTTATTTTTGTGTCAATTTTATTTATTAATATTCTATATACGTTTAACATTTCACATTTTATGCTTACATTTTATTTTGTCTTCTACTTTTTGGGCCTGTTGGTTGCATAGCTTCTGGAATATTTATGTTTTTCTTGTACTTGCTTTTGATTTTCTTCTTATTTCTGATTTAGTTATGTGAAGAAAAAAATATTGTTTTAAAATATCTATTCATTTTATTCAGTTTTAAAACAACAATTTACATCTATATTATTTAACAATTAGCATTTTTCAGTTATAATTTATTATTTTCTGCATTTTATTTGCTATATTTAAGAATTTCCTTTGTGCCTTTTCTGCTGGCATTACCTCCTATTTCTTCCAGGATTTTTCTTTTTTCTTGATGTGTGGTATTCACTTCTGCAATGTTTTTATTGGTATTGTGGATATTTGCATTGTGGATATATACATTAATAGGAAATTGGTTGAGATGGTAAATTTAAACACTTACTTTAAACACTGTTTTGAGTCAAACTTAATTTGCATTATTTTTATGTATTTACTTTTCTAGTTATTGAGATATGTTCCATCTGTTTTTGGTGCAGTTTTGTCCCTTGGCTTTTTAATGATACAGGTTAATGCTCTTGTGGTATGGTGGCTTCAAATGCAGCATTTTTCTGTTCTCGATTTAGATACATTTAATTAGGAGCTTGTTACTATTTCTTTTTATTTTAAACTTGATTAGCTAAAATGTAATTTGAGATTTGTTTTGCTTTTTACCTTCTAAGGTTGCCACATTAATTGCTGTTTGTGTGTTTAAATGTACATATTATATATGAATATATGTGTGTGTTTAGTCAATTTATATTATATTATTGTCAAATATTATGGGCCAGATGTACGACCCTTTTTTGCGGCTGCAAACGGGAGATCCTCCCGTTTGCGACAGCAAAAAACAGTAATGGCATGGACAAATGCTATTTTGCGAGTCACTGACTCGCAAAATAGCATTTGCAACTCCCGCTATTAGGAAGGGGCGTCCCTTCCTAATAGCGAGTCACCATGCCATGTACAATTTTTTTGCGGCCGCAAAACACTCGCAGTTTACCACCTACTTCAAGTAGGTGGTAAACCACTCGCAAACAGGAAGGGGTCCCGTAGGGACCCCTTCCCCTTTGTGAGTATGTGAGAAAATATTTTTAAGAGCAGACAGTGGTCCCAGGGACCACTGCCTGCCCTTAAAAAAATTAAACTATAAAGTTTTCTTTTTCTTTTTTAAATGCATCCCGTTTTCCTTTAAGAGAAACGGGCTGCATTTTAAAAAAAAGACTGCTTTATTTAAAAGCAGTTCCAGACATCGTGGTCTGCTGACCCCAGCAGGCCACCATCCCTGGGAGTGCTAGCCATTCCTAATAGGTTCACAAATTGCGACAGCCTCATTAATATCCATGAGGCATGCAATTTGCGACCCCATTAGGAATCGCAAACAGTGTCTGAGACACTGTTATAAATCCCAATTTGCGAGTCGCAAATTGCGAGTCGCAAGTGCGACACAATTTGCGAGTCGCAAATTGGTGAGTCGTACATCTGGCCCTATATGTTTTAAACTTTTGTTGTTTTTCTTAGTAATATTTTCCTATACAGTATGTTTTTTTTACTATCTTTTGTTCAGCGATATTTTTGTCCTTGATAGCCTTGAGTTTTGTATAGTGCTTTAATAAAGTTGATATTAGTGTTTTTTTTATAGTTTTGCAATGATGTTTTTATAGCCTTATATTTTTATGGCTGATATTATATCATAGAACCCTGGGTGGAGTGTTACCACTGATCACCTCATACAGGCAGCTTTCAGAGCATGAACGAAGTGCTTTAGTCATTCTGTTAACAGTTGGAGCTTAAAGCAGTCTTATGGTCATATTACATATGTAGGTACTACATTAACTGGTGATATCCATTCTTCAGAACTAAGGCTGCTGTAAAATATGGTCTTGCTCAAACTTTAGTCTATGGAGGAATATGTAAAATCATATTATTATAGTGGAGGTTCCAACTAAACTCTTATATTTTCTTCATACTATTATCTACCTAAAATATTTAAAGGGCATTAAATGTTTTTGATAGTGATATTCGGGGTATTGGTAAAGGAGCTATGTTTCTGTGATAATTACATCAATTAAATACTTTTGAGAGGGTCCTGACTTCCAGGCTTGTCCATATATGCTAAAGATTTCAAACTCTGTCATCTCAGACACTGTACACCTTCAGATTCCACTATAAAACAGTCTAGACCCATTTGTGTGAAAATGTACCATCCACTCTAATTACTCAATTTTTCTCTTCAGCCTCAAATTACTGCATTGCTTGTCAAATTTTAATTGATTTTATTGAGACTGAATGGCAGGGGTAATGCTTCACATGATAATGGCTCGGGGCTTTACTACAGTAAAAGGGCAGGAGTAAGTCCACTTTTACAATGGAAAGTGGAATAAATCACCTCCAAACTTGAAGGAGATGTGAGGGGTAATGGGTTCCTAAATAGGGAAAAATCTTTTCACCATGGAGAAAAATAAAGCAATGTGCATGTGCATATTTGTTACAATTTCCCTGCTGCTTAAATCTGCGCTGTATAGAATTACACTTTGAGGAGTATGTCAGATGACATTCTCAATGATATGCCTGGAAAGCTGTGATGAATGCAGCTTTCCAGATGTCCTAGTGGAAATATTTATTAATTCAAAAAAGTAACTAATCTAAACCTGTTCTTACGAATACCTTTACTGGGGAAGGTTTACTACTTACTTTGTGAATTGCCTCCCTAATCCATGGACCCAAAAACACCACATTGCAAAACTCCATTTGGCAAATATTTCAGCTTAGAAATGCCGAATTCGTCACTAATGCACTTACTTTATTTTGTCCCCTAGCAAGTAATAAGGTACCGACTTACAGGGGCCTCACCCCTGAATTGGAGGGGCCTCCAGAACTACCCAGACACCTTTTCTAGGAAATGTGATAAGGACACAAGGCCATTCCTGAACTCCCAGAGCAGACCTTTCTACCCCCACTGCATGGCTTAGGTAGTATATTCTGAGGAGGACCTAAATGGTCATGCGAGCTACCTAGCTGCTCCCTGCCACCCAGTAAGACTCCCCAGCCTACACCTGGGGAAAATATTTAAATCCAAGGGATCTCTAATATGATTTGGTATGCAGCACTGAACATTCCTGGACCTTGCCAACCATGAATATACCCTGCCACAGGATGACCATGGCCTACTGGCCATTTATATAACCAAGTCAAAATGGTTCTATGAAAGTGCAACAAGACCGCAAGATTAACCTTTGTCTCAGTTCTCAACTGAGACAAAGGAACATCATCTTGTGAAAAAAGTGATTAGACTTCAGACAGTTGTTCAGAATGTATTTAAATTTTTCAGTCCTTCACAATTTTGATATTAACCTATGAAAACACTAAACAGAGTTTTTCAACTTATTCATAAAGGCATCGTGCCCAAGCCCTCCAAGCTGTAATGTGTGACCAGGTCACCCAGCCATCTGTGACTTAACCTTGATTGTTCCTCCAACAATTGTTGTCTCAGGGCCCAGTTACCTCTGCAGCCATGCCACTGCTGCCCACACGCAGATTTATTAGGCCTGAAAGCAGATGCCCTCTAGCCAGACAACTTCAGTTTGTTAATGTGTAGTCCCCTGATGTCGAAACACAGGACTAAATATGTCTTTGCTTCCCACTCGTCACCAGAGGGCTGATTTTTTCATACTTTCTGCCTTGCAACAGACAAAGAAAAGCCCCAACACCCAGACTGCATTTAATGCCATTTTATCCAGTCCTGAACTGAGAAAGTAGATTTAAAAATATATTGTCAACAACACACTTCAGAGTAGATAGGCAGCGATAGCTGCTACAATTCAAAATGAATGTGTGGTAAAAGGCTGGCTATCAATGCCCTCGAGTGATAAGAGCAAATAAAGGACTTTACTGAAACGTTTTTGTCAGTGGTACCCCGTCAAGGTGCCCAAGAATGGTAGCTGCCTGACAGATATGGCACAGCAGAATGAAATCTGCTAAGGAAGTGACCAGGAAATGTGTATGTTCCCCAGCTTTTTGAAGAACTATGGATTCACATCTTTCTATTGTGCCTTGGAGTTATAGTAACAAAGTAACTGCTCAACTTTTCAGGAGACAGCTTCAAGTCCCCCCACTATGTTGCTCAGAAGACTGCATTGACTAACTTGTAATGGGAGACACTTCTGCTCTGGAGGCACTCCACTAACCTGCTCAATCTTCCCACATCAACAGATCTCTTCTCCTCCTAACTGGATCTCTACGGTCTCACAGAACCATTCAGTGTTTGTAGGTGACAAGCCAATGTGAGTAATCTCCACTGCTGCTTTTCCAAAGAAAGACAAACCTTGAATATGGCAGTGTGCATATGTGGAGGACTTCACGCATCCTGATATGTCACAAGAGAGACACACATTGTCCATGAGGTCAATCTCTATCCTCAAGAAGACCAGCAAAGATGTGAGACCTGTAGTTATTTCTTTGCCTAGGGGAATGTGCTGTGCCTGGCCCTAGTGAAAGTATCTGTCTTAAACCACTAACGACCTGGATGCAAGTTAAGGGCTAAATTTGATCCCTCTGTAAACAAAGGTTTGCACATGGATCTGAATTCTGAGTTGTGTGATAAATATCACTTCCTGACTACTTTCCTTTGAGAGATTTTGGGGGAAAGGCCTGGAAAATGGCCTGATGTGGAGTCTGCGTTTTTAAAAACTGATCAGTATGTTATGCCTCATGTCCATGTTGAAAACTAAAAATAAGAGGTATTTGCAAAACTCAGAAATACCTCACGCAGGATAATGCTATTTACCAAGTGTGAAAAATATGCTACCCTTTTACCCATAATGTCTGATAAGGGCCGTAGCCTCAGGGTGGGGGATTAGGGTTCATTGTATTTGTGGGTAGTGGCTGGGTGAGTTCATTCCTTTTTTAAGCTCAAAAAGAATCTTTTTTGTCACTCCACAACTCAACTGGGAAGCCTGAAAGGAATGGCTGTTTTTTTGCCAACCCCCACCTTTGTACATCATAAATGTAATCCTCTCAACACCTGTCTGGTTTCAACTCATATCAGGGTTATCCAATAAAAACCTGGGTGCTCCTTTCATACAATACAACCAAACTCATCATGAGCATTGGCTGTTTTATTGAGCTAAACATCTGTCTGTGTGCACAAGTTGGGCGATTTTCATAAGAAACCATTCTAGTAGATAGTGAAACTCTTGTGCCACTTTGAGAATACCTCTTCATTGTGAGGACTGTTCTGCTTATGCTAGAACTCCTTTGAGTCTTTGCTATTTTCCTGAATTCATAGACCAAATTTAAAAAAATACTTTCTGGATCATTTGTTCTTGTCTTTTCTGAAAGATGAAGACCTAACTGATCCCCTGGTGAGAGCACAGTCTCAGACGTCAAATGAGTAGAGGAAGAACTTGCCTCACTTCACTTATCTCATTTAGCTTTGTCTTTTCTTTTTCCAAATAAGATGGGAAAATGGGCACTATTGCCAAATGGCATGATGCGTCCCCAATAGCCTTCTCTGCCAACCGATCCAAAAGGAGCACAGTGCTAACTGCCCCTGCCAGCATCGGCCTTGGTAACAGCACATCCTTTGGATTAGGTACATATGCAGAGGTCGTACCCCCATGAGACTAAGAAAGGGAAGAAACATGCCAGTTTTCTAATTATTGATGACTGGGCTGTCTCTTGTGAGGCATGGCTTCCCTGAAACATAGGCCCAATATTGCTGATAGTGTTCCTAAGTTAGGCTTCTGTAAGCCTGTAACTGTAGGCCTAAGGGCACCATACTGTCGAGGCAGTGTGTTGTTGACCTCTACACTACACTTATTTGGTGTATGATACTCATAGGATTTTTAGTAAATTTACTACTTTTGTCTACGCATTATTTCCGGGTGTGAATTTACTACAAACTGTAGGCTTAAATGTCTCTACCCACTGGCACAAGGGAAGGACCCAAATGTATTATTATTTGTTATTATTATTTGTAGATTTATATAGCATGCTTATCACCCATGAGGGTATCCAGGCGCTGTCCATGGGCACGGGGAGATTAAATGATTTGCCCAGAAACACAGTAATTGTGCCAACGACGAGCCTCAAACCCGGATCCCCAGCTCCGGAGTCAGCAGCTCTGGCTGCTGCGCCAGTTCACACGTAGATGGAGGTATCCACCACCGGGGTGGAGATTTCCCTGTGTTGAAATATAGGGACATTTTTAAACTAGCAAAAATTTCAAGTATTTTTATGTTAAATATTAATGTAAATTAATGTTATATTTGTTTTACTGTAGAACAAAATAATAAATGCTACAGCAATAATAGCTTCATTTTAATTAAATATTTATTTAGTTTAAATATATTAAATTTAAATTGATTTATTTTAAAAATCCCACCTAAATAATATGTTTATATGCATTTATGCATTAAAAATTACTAAATGTTAGTTATATAATTAATTTAACTCCAACTAATTATTTCTTCAAAAATTAAAGGTAAAATTATTTTTATATATAAAAAGCTATTAAAATATTTTATAATAAAAAAATATTGATATATATTTTTAACATTAAATTACATTTATATATATTTTTAAAAAGTCAACACACATTAATTTATTTTAACATTATTTCCCATGGGGTTAATTTTATGTCCCTGAATCCATTATTTTCTAGGAGTGGGAGTGGGAGCCACATGTGGTGCTCGATGTACTCCATGTGTTAGCTAGAGAACTCTTGTGACTGTTTTGAGTCCATTTTGGCTGTAATAACTTTAGATAAACAGTTCATGAATAATATTGGGCTTTTTCGGGGGTGACGAGTGCATGTCCCCCCTCCTTAACACTCCCTAAACCCTTCCTTGCTCCTCCCCAAACCCCTCCCATGTTGTTGTATGTATTCCCCACTTTCAAGCCACTCCCCAGTTCCTTACACATTTAATACTGAAATATAGGTGTGTGTGCAGAGATCTCTGCTGTCCAAATGGAGGTCTCTGCACAGATAGCAGGGAGAGAGAGACCTCTGCACATCAGTTAGTGGATAGCATTTTGTAGTATGTGAGTAGTATTACTAAATGTATCACAAAATGCAGTTTGTGA